>VXBB01002373.1:13031-26233 GCA_013399915.1 Illadopsis cleaveri
TTTGTAAACTATATAGAAATGTATATAAGCTGCCATTTTAGATGTAATAAAGGAGAAACGTAGTGGTGACCACACTGGTTGGACTTGCGTTTGCTTCGACCCAACTCTCTTTAGGGCAACCCTGGCTTTATCCTGCTGTGTGGAGGTTGGGCTGGCTGGAGTAGACAGTGGGCTGGCCCTGACTGGTCACACAGAAGGCATCAANATCTGTATAAGGAAGGTCTATTTTTAGTATGAAAGCAGTGCTGGCAGCTACCTGCATTTTAGGGAAAAACAAGAATGATCTTAAGGACCTCTGCTCACCCAAAAGCAAACAGCCCAAGTACAAAGCTCCGTTCCTAGGGACAGGCTACCTACAGGAACCAAGTAATGGAGGAGACAGATAAGGAGAGAAATAGAGCAAAACAGGAAATCTCAGCCACCCTCAGGACAGCATACCTGTCAGCTTCCATTTCTGGGCCTGTGTCCTCACATTTCCCAAATGTTAAGGAAACTTTCCCCTCTGACCCTTCAGGTGCCCCTCCTGGGGTCACAGTGGCACCACCCCACACTGTTCCTGCTGGAACTGAAGCCTCTTTGCAGAGGCAGCTCCAGCCACCCACTGGGTCCCCACCTGGCTCCCTGCACACCCCATACTCACAGAGAATTCCTCACTGGCTCGTGGCACAGTGACACAAATCCAGCTCAAGCTGATGCTTCCAGGGAGGAAGACTGAACAAAGGAACCCCCTGGCTTTTATATTCTCACAGTCTTTGTGCCCAGATAATCTGGGGTCCTCCTGCTGAACCATCAGCTCCTGCTGTAGTGAATTTTCTTGGGAATGAGCTGCCCAGACCTGATTTACCCCAGCTGAGGCCTGNGGATTGGTTCCCCACCCTTAGATGTAACCCTACATATTGCTGAGTTTATTTCTAGGCCTTTGGAGATTGTCCTATATGTACGGCTTCTACCCTTTGTTGATTTGCTCATTATTAAAGTTTACTTTTCTGGGTTACTCCATCATTCCTATGTCCCTATTTCATTTTGCCACTCTCAGCTGGTCTGGTTCTGAGTGTGACACTCACAGACGTGACACTGCTGTGTCTGAGGGTCCAGCCACCCAGCCAGTTCCACAGGATGCTGCCACAGCACATGCAGAAGAGCAGGGTGCACACGGCTCAGTGCACAGCACACTCAGGCTGCTGCAGTGCTTAGCTAGACTGGCACTCTGCAACATTCAGCTGACACCTGCTTCTGGCTCATCTGGGGTTTCATGCTCACATCAGTGTTGTAAGCAGGAAAAAAAAGAATGACAGCACTTGACAAGGAAAACAGTATCAAGAAGAATCATGATAAAAGAGTGATCATGGGAAAAGAACACAGAACTGTGTGACAAGCAGAGCCTGGTGATTAGACTAAGATACCAAAAGGTACTGATCTCACTGGTTTGGGTGACTAAGAAATTCATACTGTTCTTAAGTGCCTTTTCTCTGATCTTTAGGTGTTTAGGCAGATTTAAAGATCAGATACTTGGTCATTTGCTGGCACATAAATCCCAGATAATGCCTGCATCCTGAACGGTTACTTCAAGTGCTGAAGTGAATCACAACCATCTGCCCACTGCCCTTGGCTGCACCTGCCAGCATCATTCTTCCCAAAAAGCCACCCCCTGGCACTGCAGCTCCCACATGGACACACCAGCAGCAGTAGATTGTACTCTCAGGCAGGTCCCTGCAGTCCCAGGGACAGCCTGCACCTTTGTATGTTGCTGAGGCTTATCTCACCTCAATTCTTCATCATAGAATGCTTTGGGTTGTAGGAGACCTTAAAGATCATCCTGCTCCAACTCCCAGGACCAACCACACACTGAATTGCTGTTAAGACACCAGACTCCAGAACAGAAAAATTGCCTGATAAGGTCTTCAACACAGCAGCTTCCTACCACAAAACCTATTTCCAGTTCAGGGATCCTTTCACTGAAACTCTTCAATCTTAAGGCACTGTGATTATTTTCAAGAATTATGAGTTAGATCCCCAATGTGATGATGCTCCATGAATCAAAAGAGATTGCCTCTCTCAAAGGTGCTAACAAATGCTCAGAGTACACAGGAGCACATGATCAGCTAGAGTTGGACTGCACAAGAATCTGTCTGAGCCTGCAGCAAGTACTGTCCTGTGCTCTGAGTTTGGCTCAGAGCTCCTCCCCAGCCCTGGGGTGCCAGTCAGACTATCTCACTCCTACACTTTTCCCCAGGAGCCTTCTCTTTCCTGCATGAAGGTCACTCCAGCCTTTTGGAGAGCAGTTTCAGCCTTTTGTTTCTCCAGCAGCATCAGCTGGGACACACAGATATCAGTGTTTAGCAGTGCCTTCCCCCAGACCTAGCCTGCTGCCTCCAGTGGCACAACACATCCACACACATGGATAGCACAGCAAGGTAAATGAAGACTTTTAAACTCGTGTGAGAAAACTACCAAATACCTCTGCAATTACTCAGACATTTCTTTCAAAAAAAGCTACACCAGCCTATCACAGACTGTGTGGGAAAAAAAATTAACTATATATAGGATTGGTTTTAATTTTAAACACTGCATTTCTTAACAGATTAAAGACTGAGCTGAGCAAATATACTGCTTAGTGCGTAGGAATTTAAATGGTTTCATCCTGGTCATTTACAGGCAAGTGCAATCAAGTAATAATACAAGCAATAATGCATGCTGTTCCTTGAAGTATAGAAGTTCTGGATTTAAAAAAAAATTCATTTCACCATTAAGAGCAAATGCTTTCTCAAAGTCATCGGTATGATCTGCCTTTTGATGCAGAGTAAGTACCTCAGTCTGGTTTTTTAAGACCATGGCAGCTTTCCAAGATTACTTACACTTCTTTCTAGTTACGTAAGTCTGAAATTTTCTGTTCTTGTTTGTTTTGAGGGCATCTATTCAAGCAGAGTGGACTCAGGTTACAACTTCCTTCAAACAGGGGCTTGAGTCATTCATTTTATTGCTTAACAAGGAATTGAAAAATTAAACAACCCAAGAGCAAAAGTTTTGTCAATACTTGAGATGGTGGCACCTCCCTCTGGTAGTGATAGATTAGCCTGGAATCTATTATTCATTTATGAATATCCTATTACTGTAAAAGAATGCATTATATGTATTTCTGCTCCTTGTTGACTTTCACTGCAAGAAGTGTTATTTATTTTGCCAGAATCTATGAGAGTTTCTCTTGTGCCATCTGGCAGCATCGTTTGCATGTTTCACATTGAATATAGAAGCACCATTAAGTATCTGTTTAAGTTTCCTCAACACAATGCTTTATTTTTATTATCAGAAACTGTTTTCCTTCTGATCACCAGCAGTAAATCCGTATTCTTCCCAGCTAAATATCATTTCACATTCCATTTAATCTCAGATGAGTTTCTTCCTATACACTCAGAATACAATTTAGGATGCAGATGTCAGGGATTTTTAGGGCCCTGGCTTCCAAGCACACTCACAGCTTCATTCACAGAGGTGAAAACCAACTACCTGACAGATGTGAGGTGGCTGCTGCACAAGCAGGATCCACAGCACACACTTCAAGAGGCAGCCAGGGAAGTGTATTCCATTCACTGCCACCACAGGTTGGTAAAAACAGTCCCTTGACTTGGAACACCACCAGGAATGGCCTGTGCTCTTGAACCAAAAAAAAACAAAAAAAACCACCTTTGTTCTCAACAATCCCACCTGCACTCCTCAAGGATTCCCCATGGTCTATAAAAGGGATAAGCAGGCACTTATCCAAAGGGAACAGCAAAGGACAGCCCTGGAACTCAACACAAGACACTGGGGTAGGAAATTAAAGAGCCAGAAAGAACCATCTGGGTTACCAGTCCCCTGCCATTTAGGGAGCTACTCCAAATGCTTCATCCCTCTGTCACTGACTGCAACCACGTCCTTGAAGTGACAAAATCACCTAATTTAGCATTTGCAGTCAGGCTGTTACCTGCCACCTCTGCTTAAGTCACAACAGATGTACAGCAAGTTTGGGTTTTGCATGTTTGTGTTTTGCTATTTGGTGGGGGTGTTTGTTTTGTCATGTGTTTACATGTGTTTTATACAAACAGAAAACAACACTTATCTAGGCTTCACACAACAGAAAAAAGTAATTAGAATATTTCACAGAAATATTAATGGTCACATTACTAGCTCTGTTAACCAAGTGACTAACACCCAGAGAGGCTCATTCAGAATTTAACATAATATAAAACACCTACATAATGCCCACAAAGTAGTGAAACATACATTATTACTTAAGAAAATCCTTCTAAACTGCTGACTATATGTTCATCAGCCAAGAGCCTTGATCTGAAAAGTTAAAACATCCTTGGCAAACCCCCCAACACACCAGTGCCACACAACTCCACCTGGACACGAGGCCCCAGCAACATCCAGCTAGGCTTTGCAGTTTTATTCCTGATCTCTTATCACACAACTAAGCTCCCCAGCAAAGCTTCAGCCACTGCTGCATCCCTCTGGGGTTTGTTCATTTCAGATTCATCCTGAATACATTCTCCTATATTCTCCCCACCATTTTTTTATTTGTTTTGCCATGTTGCTCTCTTCCATGCCAGACTTCACATGTAAGGGCTGTCTCAAATATGTGCAGTACTTGTTTTACTTCTCTATAATCCTGCAGAACCCAGACACAAAGCCTGACAGTGACAAACCAGCCCAAGTGCCAAGACAAGCCCTCCATGCTGAGCCAGGCACATTCTCAGCTCCTCACAGCCATCTGTCAGTAACTGCACCTGACAAGGCAGGCAAGTGCCAGTACCTGAGGCAGCAATCACCTTCCTCCCGTAGCTGTACATATCCTACAGCTCCAATGCAATGAGGTACAAGCTGTGGAGGTACCTTCAATAAGAGCTGCAAGCTTATGAGTGGCATTTTTCATCTCAACAACCACTGAAGGTCTTCTCAGGGCTTGCTGTTTAAACCTTTTTTCCCAGGTGTGCTTTCCTTCCTCACAGGGCTGGAGTTCAGGATTTCAGGCAACAAACCCTCCCATTTCAGCATCATCCTGCAGTGACCAAGAAGGGAGATCACCCTCTGCATCAGCTGCACAAATTCTAAACCCCACTTGTGAGTCACAGACCAGCCCAGTTCTGCCAAAAAAGAACAGAACTTCTTCTGGGCACTCGAGCACCTTCTTCAGATAAGGTAAGCTCTGGAAACAGCCCTTGGATCTCTGTGTAAGTATCTTATCAATAAGCACTACACAGGGGTGCCTGTAAGTTCTCAGTGAGTATTGGTGCATGTGTGCTGCAACACAGGAGACAAGAACTATGAGGTGAGTTTTATTTCCCAATGCAAAATGGGTTCTGCTCTGCATACAGGATCAAATATTTAAATTAACAGCAAAACCCAAAAACAACTTCGAAAAAAGCATAAAAGGGAATTTCATCCTATGGGCTACATCATGGGGGAAGGCAACTGGCACATTTTTTAATTGCACAAGTTGTAACTGCATGAAGTTGCATTTGAAATACAATGAAGCTGGGGAAAAAAAGACTGAAGACACAAACCTGCTGGTTTAAGTACACTACCTCCAAAGTTACTATTTAATTGGTCTTAATAACTTCTGAATCTGTCAAGCTTTTACTGACTCAAAAGCAAAACACCTAGAAGCATGATTTTATTATTCTATCATTATTTCAAATCATTAATCAAATCTTAGTAGGAACAAGCTGGTGGGCTCCCAGAATATCAACTACCAAAAAAAATAGCTTTCTACTGTATATTCTAGTGGTAATTCTTCATCAGAACAGCTCAGACACGATGTCAAGCCTCTCCATGCTATCAACCATTCCACCTGAAAAACCAGCAAGGATCTCTTGCAATGCAGTTTTCAGAGGATACAAACCATAAAAAGTTAAACTTGAAAATGCTATCCTCAAAACTGCACAGACACCTTCAGCTGCCTGAGGCAGACACCCTTGCCCTCCAAAGTAAGTATTTTGTCTATAAATACTGAATACTGGAAGCCACAGGCAGCCAAAAACAAAGCCCCAGAGATACTGGTTACATAGTAGCTCTGAGAAAATACAGAAGAAAATAATAAAAATGCAGACCACTAGCTAGAAATCCCCTACAACCCTTTGTACTAGTTAAAGGGTCAGAAGAAAATCCACATGGTAGCAACTAAAACAGAGCCATTACAGAAAATCACAGTAGGCACCTATAACAAGTAAGTAAGAAAAGAGATGCTGGACAGTACTAAAGCCTTTCTTCTTTAAAAACTGTAATATTTTACCTATATTAAATAATTCAGAAAAGTCTGTACCCAAAGATACTCATAGCTAGAAAGGATCTTAAATGTGTACAGGACAATAAGTCATAAATGAAAATAGCAAGGAAATTATAGTATAAATAAAGAAAGTTTAATTAATTATTCTAGACCCGAAATGTTATCTGCATAAATAAAAACTATTTCTCTTTTAGCAACACTACCTACTGACTTCACTACAACACAGCTACACCACCAGCCACCAAAGGATATACAAACTCCACAAGTCCACCACATTACTGACCACTCCCTAGCCAGGGCCCTTATATAAATCCACCCTTTGCACAGTTCTGGAGGCTGCTCCTATAAATTTGGCAATGGCAAACAGCTGTTGCTTCCATACAGTAGAGAGTGCAAAACACGGAGCTGCTTCTGTCTGGTAAGTGAGGCTGATTTGGGCCTTTTCTTGGTCTCAGGGGCTTCTTTTTTGTGGCTGTTGTTGGGGGTTTTTTCAGTTTTAGTATTTAATTTAGCAATTTACAGTTTCTATAAAGCACAGAATGTAGTTATATGCAGGGGAAAGTGGCTTTCATAGAAGTATTTAATATAATTAATTGTTTCTCTAAAGGCTACAGGATAGGCTCTAATAGCTCTGCAAAGCTGTCTAATAACAACAGCTTATAGGTATTAAGAGAAAAAACACAGTAGCACTGCAAGTACAGTGGGAGTATTAATGACTGCAGCACATTGTGACTCACAGAGCTGTTACCCTCAAACGAGCTTGCTGAGAGCAAGAAAGTGATAATAAAATAGGTGTGCAGGAGGGGTTTGTTCTCTCTGCCTGGATTAACAGAGAGGATGGAATCCCATGAGTGGGAAGGCTCATAGGGAATTGATGGGACTCTCCTTGAGCAAGGACTGATCTCAGCCAGGGTCTGTGTCACTTCTTTAATACAAAGCAAGTAACCAAGGTGCTCTGCAGCTTGGGCTGTATCCTAACAGCTCCTTGTTATAGTTTGAGGATCGAGCTTCTCTTTGTCAAGCACTTCAGCTCATTTTTGACAGGAATGCTGCTGCAGGGTCTTATTCTATCTAGACAGCAGCTAGCTCCCCACTAATGCTGTAACAAAGTTTGTGGCCTCACAGTACCATCAGTGAGTGGTAATGACTTCATGGGAGGCTCCTGAAACCATGAGGAGAGAAAGGCAGCTCAAGCAACAAATCAATTTTGTGTTCCACAGCATGACCTAAGAGAGTGATCTTGCAGCTGCTTTTACATGCTGAAAGGGGGGGAAATGCTGTTCTATAGTAACTATAACTCTGAGCAGAAATTAGATGTGTGGCAGGAGCAAACACTCCACAGCAAAGGCTTATCCCAGTGCAAAAACAAGGGTATGTATTAAAAGCTAGTAAATAAGCATTACAAAACCTAACTACAAATGTTTTTGTGGTAGAGCAATGGCAGTAAGTGGCGCATAAGCTGTTTTATTGACAAAGTAAATCTCATCTTTTTTCCTGGAAAAAAAACCTCACAAATATTGATCAGAAAATAACATAGACCACTGGTCAAGTGCTCTTCCATGCAGAGCAGATGAAACCAGATCTACAGAATATCAGCGTTGCCACATTCAGTAATTTATGCCTACAATTTAACTTCCAGTAAAGTTAATTATCCCTATAAAGGAAATGGACTTACTAGAAGAAACAGTTTTGCTATAATTAAATTAGTTGACTTCCTTTGTATAGATAACACAAAACGCAAAGATAAGCAGTTAAGATGCAAAATTGCATGCGAGTATACCCTGTGAGCATACCTTCTGCTGCATCCTAAATTTAATACTTAAGATTTGCCTTCAGTTTGTTATTGTGTGACTTCAGTTAAGTATGCAATAAGGCAATTAGGAAATGACAAATGATAAACATCTTCAAATTCCAAACTAGTTCAAGTTCCAAAAAGAAGGAGCTGCATGTGACCAAAACCAAATATTTTGGTCCTTGAAATCATGAATGAAGCATGGCATGTCTTACAAGACTGGTCTCAGACATTCCTATCAGAATCTGATAACTAAGTTTTTCTTTTAATGAAAGCAAGAGTTGCCTGTTTATTTTTATTTTGTTTTTCTCTTTAGATATGCCATGACACTGTGCCTAAAAAATTATTTCTGAACTATATTTTGTAGTATAAAACTTACTGAACAGATTAACTGCTGTTTATCCTGACAAGAAGGACTTGGGGGGGTGCTGGGGGATGAGAGGCTGGACAGGACCCAGCTATGTGCACTCCCAGCCCAGAAAGCCAAGTGTGTCCTGGGCTGCAGCAAAAGCCCTGTGGGCAGCAGGGGAGGGAGGGGATTCTGCCCCTCTGCTCCACGCTGGTCAGACCCCACCTGCAGAGCTGCCTCCAGCTCTGGGGTCCCCATGGGCCTGTTGGAGTGAGCCCAGAGGAGGCCACCAAGGTGATCAGAGGGATGGAACCTTCCTCCTAGGAGGAAAGGCTGAGAGAATTGGGATTGTTCAGCCTAGAGAAAAGAAGCCATCTGGGTAACCTTATTGTGGCTTTCCAGTACCTGAAGGGAGCCCACAAGAGACATGGAAAGGGACTTTTCACAAGATCCTGGAGTGACTGGACCAGGGCAAATGGCTTCAGACTGAAAGACAGCAGCTTTAGATTAGATGTCAGGAAGAATTTCTTCCCTGTGAGGGTGGTGGGGCACTGGCAGGGTGCCCAGAGAAGCTGTGGCTGCCCCATCCCTGGAAGAACTTGTCAGGTTGGATGGGGCTCTGAGCAACCTGGTCTAGTGGAAGGTGTTCCTGCCCTGGCAGGAGGGTTGGAACTGGATGGTCTTTAAGGTCCGTTCCAACTCAGGCTATTATATGATCTACTGTGGTCTTGTGTTCTCTGTACCTTAATAAATTCCCATAAATCCTTGAGGGGTGTTGGATTCCTACAAAAACAGTGGGGCCAAACACTGCACTGCTACAGTGCCCAAGCTGAGATCTGCTGTTACTGCAGGGTTTGAACTCTTAACACTCCCTAGCATTTGATCCTCAGGGCACCTATCATTCATCTCATTACAACAGTTCATGATTAGCACTCCTGAAAATCGGCTCCACGCTGTCTTCAAGTACACAGGAAATTAAACCTCTAAGGACCACCCATGAGAAGTTTGGGTCAAGTGGTTTGCCTTGTATCATACAAGCTCCATGATAAGAGCTGAAGTAAGTACAGTCATCCACAGAGGTTTTTCCTCAAGATGAATAATACTTTTGCAATCTGCATTCCTGATCTCCTTAACTAAGCCTACTTCTGGAGGGAAAAAAAAATCTGATTCAAAGCTTGTTCACCACAGACTTTAATTCCTTATAAGCTTCTGGAGTTCAGGAAAAAAATTATTGAGACAAGTGCCATGATCATACATCCTCCCCTTAAGCAGGCAGTTTATTGCCTGATTAGTTCTTTCAAACAACTTATTTTCTTAATGTGCCTATGCAGGACAGCTTCAAAATGTAGCAAAATCTATATTACTGCAGATTACCAGGAAGCAGTGACTTTGCATTCATGATGGAGATCGTTGCCTTGGTCTATCAGTTTATGTAGGTCTGCTACTAGCTGAGGTGAAAGCAGTCTGTGCCTCTGGATTTTAAAGTGTTAACAGCAGAGAAATGGTGAAACTCTGAGGTTTTGTTGTCTACTACAAGCTGAAAGAGTGTGAAACAATGTTACACAAACCTGTATTGCCTTGCCCTTTTATTCCTGGTCATGGGTCCTACAGGAGATTCCCTAAAACAGTCCACGTTTAAAAGCAGTATTTCTTGTAGACTGTGTGCAATATAGTGAAAAACAGAAGTAGATGAAACAATGGCTTGCATTTTTTTTTCCTGGAAAAACTAATTTGTGGCCAGTTCAGTGGACAAACAGGAACCTAACAGGAAGCTATTAAGTCACTTGCATGTGCTGAAAATACCTGCTCTACCCATTGTGGTGGTTTGAAAGCAAAACAAGTGAGAGGCTCCAAGTCAGAAATACAATTTAATAAGAACAAAGGAAAAAAAGTAAAATAAAATAAATGCAATANATTATCATTGAGTCAGGCAGCAAGGCATTTGATGGGCCATTAACAGAAGATCGCCCAGAGGGAGGGGGCCTGGGAAAACACTGCTCCAACAACTGGATTCAACAGTTCATGAAGATGGTGACAGAATACTTTGTGCACATCCTATACTACAACCCAGGACACCCTGAAAGTTCAGAGTCTAGGGAGATAACTTCATCTGGACTGTAATACACCGACACAACTTTCTCTGCTTAATTAGACCGTTCCTCTCCGTGTTTTTATCACTTTGCCATAATCTAAAAGAACACTCAGAGATGTACCTTCACAAGTGAAGGCAGGACACAAACTCTATTTACATCAATGGAACACTTGATGTTGTACATGAGCTCATCCAACTGTGTTGACAGGAGCATAATTCTCTGTCTTTTTCCCAACTAATTCTGGTGCCTCTGACTTGACAGTGAGACAGGTAGAGCTAAGCCAGCTTGATTATACACTCCGCTTGTTAGCTTTAACTGTTCATCTGGGACTTGGCTCCTGGAGATCAGTCTTAGCTGGCCAGGAAGTGGATGTCAACAATGCCCGTGTTTATGTCAGTCTGCTGGGCTCGGTATCGCACCCCCAAGCTGAGCTCTGTCCTCTGGGTATCAAATCTGAGCTCGGCTCTGTGCTCTGGGTATCACCCTTGGGCACAGCTCTGTCCTTTGGGTGGCATCTCTGAGTTTAGCCCGGTCCTTTGGGTCACAACCCCAGGCTCAACGCTGTCCTTTGGGTGTCATCCCTGTGCTCAGCCCTGTCTTTTGGGTCACACCTCGGCCTCAGCCTAGTCCTCTGGGTCACAACCCCGGGCTCAGCGCTGTCCTTTGGGTGTCATCCCTGTGCTCAGCCCGGTCCTTTGGGTCACACCTCGTGCTTAGCCCGCTCCTTTGGGTCACATCCCTGGGTTTAGTCCTGTCCCCGTGCTCAGCCCTCTCCTTTGAGTCACACCCCTGGGTTTAGTCCTGTCCTTTGGGTCACACCCCGTGCTTAGCCCGCTCCTTTGGGTCACACCCCCGGATTTAGCCCGGTCCTTTGTGTCACAGGCCGGTCTCAGCCCGCTCCTTTGGCACAGGCCGACCCTCAGGCCCTCCCGCAGCAGCAGCAGCAGCGCGGGCCGATGTCGCCGCCTGCTGGTCACACCGCGGCAGTGCCCCGCGGCTGTCCCCAGTGCCAGTTCCCAGCATGGCTGCCGCCCCTCACAGCCCCCGCTGCGAGCCTGCCCGGCCTCAACAGGGCTGCCTCACGTGTTCAGGGGATTGGGAAATGGCTCCGCTCGGCCCCGCGGCCGCTGCCGGCCCCACAGCCCCCGTGCCGCGCTGCCGCCCTCGCCCGAGCACAGGCGCCGCTGCAGGCGCGGGGCAGCGCTCGTCGGTCTCGGGGTTCTCCCTGGGGATGGGAGGCCAAGTCAACAGCTTGGCTCCCCCAAGAAATTCGCTCCCTCCCGGCACCGTCAGACGCTGGCCAGCCCCTCCGGGAGCCGCCTGTCTCGCTGCTCTGTCTGCTCGGGGTGCCTATCTCATAAGCTTTGCCTCACACCACTGAAATGCACAGCTTTCGGATCTCCCCGAGCTCGGCTGCAACCTCCCCTCCTCCAGTATCTCCTTGGTCTCTTTATTCCTGCTCGATTTTCTGCACTGCCTAAGATGTTTCTTGGCTTAAGCAATCCTTCACCTCACTTCAGTGCTCACTTCTTCATCTCCTTAAAACCTGCAGGAGAAATCCAATCCCTGACAGTCAGTGGCTCAATGGGCTCTCTGCATCCCAGGGACTTTCCTGGTGCCCACAGCTTTGCTGTTCCGTGTAGCAGCGCAGCTGCTCTGTGTCAGAGTCAGCAAGAACACACGGATGCAGGAGGTGAACCTCACTGCCAAACTGCTCACACATCTGACAAAATCTGGGGTGCAGGGCTGCCTACTTGTCTGAGGGATATTCCTGGCCATTGCAATGTTTTCAGCTTACTCCTTTGCGTGCAGGGCAATGAGTGTTCCTGCACAAACCTTCCTGTAGTGCTCCAGACCCTGCACTGATAAGGCCTTAATCAGCACATTTCATGGAGCTGTTCAAGGAGTTGTGCCGGAGCTGTTAACAGTAGTGTGGAACATGATCGGCTGAGGGCCGAGCGCTGAGGCTTCTGCCAAAATTGGCAGTTGCTATGTCACTGCAGAATGCCATCACCTCCCCGTAAATCAGCTTTCTCAGGTCTTTTGCAAGTGGCAGAACATCAGAGGGCCCCCCTGAGATCCCAGGCAATGACGGATCAATTCAGTGACGCAGAAAAGTCTCAGTGCCCATCGTGCATCCTTGGCTCGCCAGGAGCGGGGACCTGGAGCAGAGGGTGGGGTGACACAGCGGTGCTGCGCCACAGGGAGGGCGGGGGGACATGGACGGCATCAGCCCATCCATCTTCAGGTGGCATCAGGCATGTCTGGAAATTCCTTTCATCTGCTGCTTTAGCAAAGTTCACATGCACTGGTTCGAAAGGATTTCTCTCGGCTCAAGGCAAGAAAAGCACTTTTACTTCTGTGTTGCTGCCTTCAAAGCATGCCCCGGTGCGTCTGCCGGGCCAGCCGTGGTGACTCTGTTCATGTGTCTGTTCGGGCTTCCTCTGCCGGGAAGGGGAAAGTCCCCTTTTGTGCGAGGGGCTCCCACAGCCCCCTTTGCTGAAAGGCGCGGCGATGCACGAAGCTCTGCCTCCATCTCCCGGGAGCTCTCCCTGGAGTCTCCGTCTGTCTGGACGTGGGCTGCCTGCAAACTCCTTTGCGCTGCGACGCGTGACGGCCCCGGGGCCCCTTCCCCCTCTCCCCGCGGCTGCCTCGGGGCCCGCCCTGACCCCAGCCCGGCCCCCCGCTCGGCTCGGCTCGGCT
>VXBB01002373.1:26654-49784 GCA_013399915.1 Illadopsis cleaveri
TGGAGAGCAGGAACAGGCAGCCCAGGAGTGGCTGAGAGTGGGCGATCTGGGCCTGGCTGTGCTGCTCTTGCTGTTTTGGGGTCACCCAAACTTACCCCATGCTGAGCCCATGTTCTGTCCTCCTTCCTACGAGGAAAGGGAACAGCGGGGTTAGGCAGCAGCTCCTGCTGACCTGCCCGGTGACACACAGCCTGGGCTGGCTCAGCTCGGCTCCTCCAGGACAAGGGGATCCTAATCTGCATACGGTCACCTGGTTGTCCTATGCGAGCACTCCTGGGGCTAAGCTGCCTGGGCGAGGTTACCAGCACACGCTGCCGTGTCGGTGACTGTGGCAATGGGTTTGTCACCCCTGCATACTCCCTGTGCCTCGCACCCTAGGGCTGTGAGTGTGCCGTGGGGGTTGGTGGGAGCTAAAGGAGGGGTCCTTCCAGCCACAGTGGATCCCCAGCTCCCTCTCTGCTGCTCTCCCACTGGAGCTGGAGCAGAAGCTGAGCAGGGTCTGGTGTGTGCCTATCCCTGCTCTGTGTGGGACGTGTGCCCTGCACAGGGGGGCTGTGCCATAACCACTGATGCTACTGCTGCTCTCTGAGCTGGGGAACAGGGTGGCATTTCCCCTCCAAACCCTCCAGACAGCACCATTTGGGCAGATTTGTGACCAGTCCTGTGCCACTCTCTGCCAAGCTCCAGTCTTGGCAGCAGCATTCCCTTGGAGCAGCTGAGTGCTGAATTGCAGCTGGTGCCCACAGCCACTCCTCCTGTACTGTGTACCCTGTGTGGGAGCCTGCCAGGAGCTGCTGACACCAGTGCTCTGCCCGTGTGAGCTGTGACAGGGGACAGGGTGACTCCAAGTGAAGGCTGGCTCAGGTCACTGGTGGAAGTGGTGACTCTGCTTCTGGTGATAGCAGAGGTATGAGCCTGCAGCCAGAGCAGGCTGGGATCCCTTCCTGGGCATCAGGAAGGGAAATATCTGGACCCATGGCTTCTTGTACTTGTGTTAAGGCTGGCTCCTTCAGTGCCATCATTGAGCAGGTCACAGCTGCTGGTCTGGTGCCTAGAAGGTGGAAGGGCCAGCAGACATAGGGCTCTGTTTTGCTGCTGATCATCCTCTGTGCCTTGGCCAGCTGGACCTGCTGATGGCAGCCCCTGGACATCCCCCAGCCTGCAGAAGCTGCCTGGGCAGGGCTGGGGTCCTGCTCTCGGGGTGGTACCTGTGGCCCTGTGCTCTGTGTGGGTGCTGGGGCAGGTCTGCACCCTGGCCCTGGAGACCCCCATAGTGGTGGCATTTAGGAGCAAGGTAACAGTCTGGGGTGCTGTCCTGTTACAGGAGGAGACCAGGCTGACCTTGGCCACATCCAGGGCATGGCAGAGCTCTCTGGTGTGGCTGGCTGGGCCAGGGAGGACCTGGGCTAGCTCTGCTCCCTGTCTCCACAGCCCAGGTTGGAATGGGACACAGCTCTGTGAGGCACACCATTGCCTCCAACATTGGAGAGGATGTGACTGGCAGGATGTGGTCAGCTGGCTCTCATGCCTGGCTCACTGGTCACAGTTAAATTAGAGCCAGGCTTAATCTGCAGGGTGACAGTGTTGCATAGTGAGCCTGGCCTGTTGGGGAGGCTGGGGTGAGGAGGAGGAGCAGCTCTACTGCAGGACAAGCAGTAGGAAAGATTGGATTTCTCTGAATGGATTGAGGAAGACCTTGTTTTGGGCTCCCTGCTTCTTCCAGCCAAACACCAGGAATCTGGGGATCACAGCAAAGCATCCTGGCTTTCTCCCCTTGCCAGTTCTTGGGGAACTCAGAGGCGGTCCTGCCCCCAGCCTGGATCTCTGTGACTGTGGAAATGGGTTCCCCCACAGGCACCTGGACCAAAGCCATCCAGTGCCTGCTCAGCTGCACCTCCTCCAGCCACACTTGGGATTCCTTGGTGTGCAGGTTGAGCCAAGGGGCTGCCAGGATGGTGCTGCATCACCAAGGACCTGGACTTAGGGGTCAGAAGGGGAATTTCCCAGGCTGTTGCATGTACCCCCAGCTGCAAGCAGGAGCCCCAGGCCGTGGCATGGCACTGGGCAGTCCTTGCAGGTGGGAAGGCTGGGTGCAATGCTGCTGCCAAGCTGGCTGGCACTCTGTCCCTGGAGCCTGCACAGCGGTCCTGTCTCCCAGCAGAGTGCAGAACCCTGGGCTGGGGAGCAGGCTCTGCTCCCTGCCAGCTCCAGGCTTGCTCCAGCTTGTTGGCTGAAGGGTCCCAGCACAGCCTGCTGAACAGGTTGGGCTGCACCCTGTGCTCCTTCTTCCCCTGGCACCATGCCTTGCCTGGGGGCACAACCAGCAGCCCCACTATGTTCCAGCACTCTGGGCCACCTGCCAGGGTAACTGGGCACAAAATGCTTCAGTGCTCCATCCCCACGGGGTGGGGGCGGTGTGTTGGGAGGTCTGTGCCAACACCCTGTGTGTATCCCCCACAGGACACGTGACCTTTGCTCTGGGACAGTCTGCTGCTATGGCAGACCCCCCTGGCTGCTGCTCTACCTGTGCCACCTGCCTGCTCTGCCCCTACAGCTGCCAGTGGATCACTGCCAAGAAGGAGAAGAGGAAGGGCCTGAGAACCACCAAGGTGATACCTGAGTGATGCTGAGCTGGGGCTTGCCAGCCCCTTTGTGGGAGTCCCAGAGCAGTGGCTGGGGTGGGGAAGGGCTCTGGCTGGGATGCTCAGCCCAGACACTGAGCTGCTGACTTCTTGCTGCTGCTCCTGCTTCCCAGGGCCGAGCCCCAGGAAAGCTGGGGTGCTACCTGGCACTGTCCAGGAACTGCCCCAGCCTGGAGAGGTGAGAGGGTGAGCTGTGTTCCTGCTGGGTGACAAGAAGGGTGAAGCAGCATTAGTGTGCATCTGCAGTTCTTGCACGTGCCTGGAGCAGAGCAGAGCCCAGGGGCTGAGCTGGCAGCAGGTCCCGGGGCAGCTGGCCAGGCACGTGGGAGACACAGTTCCTGGGCTGGGTGTGGCCCCACCAGGAGGGTGTCCCCAGCAATTTGTAACCTGGGAGTGGTGAGGCCCTGGGATTCTCTGAGGTCTCCGACTCCCATGGGAGTGGCTCTGCTGCTGCTTGTCCCGTCTTGCCTGGAATGTACAAATAAGTCTGGGTTGCTAGGTGTCCCTCTGGCACCTGTGGCACCCCTCACCTCCCCCATGCACGTGGGACTAGCGGCTGGGGACACTGCAGCTGGACCCAGTCTGCAGACTGGCCACTACAAGGGCAGTTCTGAAGCCCTGCACCCCTCTCTGCCAGCCCACAGATCATCCAGCTAGAAGGGAATGGGACCTGGCTCCCTGCCCCTCCCTATGTCCAAAGTCCCAGCCTGTTCCCATGGAGTGCTGCATGGGAAAGGAGGCAGTCTTGCCACAGGGGCTATCCTCCCCAGCCTGGCATAGGCAGATTTTTAGTTTGTTGTAGGATGTGCTGATCCATCTTTCTGTAACATGGGTCCAGCCAAAAGAGCCAGCCAGGGTAGCTCTGGTCCCTCTCCATGGGTAGGTCAGTGCCTGGACCCCTGGGCCAGTGCCTGCTGTGACCCCCTGTGCTCCCTGCTGCTGCCTGGGTGATACCCAGGGGTCTCAGAAACTTGGCTGAGGGGTGGGTGCCCTGAGAGTGTGTGTATAACTCTCATCTCTGGCTTTCAGTATGACTGCAGCTGGTTCCTTTTCCTCTTCTGCGTCTTCCTCTTCACGCTGGTGTGGCTCTACTTCGCTGTCATCATCCTCAATGATTTCCACAACTTCAACGAGTGAGTAGGATCCCACATGCAGCCTTGTTCCCCACCTCACCCCTGCCCCTCTGACCCTCCTCTTTGCTGGCAGGTTCATCTTCAGGCAGAGGAAGCTGTGGCTAGACTGGTCCCTGGTCCTGCTCATAGCTACGGCCGTGCTGATCAGCTACTCCTCTGTGCTGCTGGTGAGCCCTCCTGATCCTGCTGGGCTGGGGGGCAATGGATCTGTGCTGAGCACAGGCTGCCCTGAGCTGGGAGGAGCCTGCAGCATCTGGAGCTGGGTCAGCCTGAGCACGGCCAGAGCCCCTGCCTGTGCAGGGGCCCGAGCTCCTGTGGCTGAGTCCCATGCCCTGTGAGGGGTGAGCTGTGGGGTACAGCCCAGCTCTGACAGCTCCTTGCTCTTGCAGGTCCTGGCTTTGTGCCTGCAGCTCTGTGGCCAGCCCTTGAAGCTACACTGGGTGCACAAGGTGAGAGACTGGGACTGCAGGGAGATGGTGCCTGCCCTGGCTGCCCTTGCACCTTCAGAAGGTGGGACCAGCCTGCTGGGGCTGTGTGTGGCTGCTGTGACTCCACTAAGGGGCTGTGTGTCCCCGCTGAGCTGGGCTGCAGCTGTCACCTCCTCAGCAGCATGTCTCTGTGGTGGGAATATTCCCAGTGCTCAAAGTATGGAGCACAGAGCTCAGCTGCAAACCCAGATGGGGAAATGGCTTGCAGGGGTTCATAAGGAAGGGGTGAGGAGGATTCTGCCTGGCCTGCAAGATGCTGTGTGCTCCCCTAACTGTCCTGTGTGTGCCCCACAGGTCCTGCTGATCCTAACTGCCCTGGTGGTGGCTGCAGCCTTCACAGGGCTGGGAATAAAGTGGGCGGAGGAGTGGAAGAGCGCACGTATCTCCCTGCAGGTGAGTCACCTCCACAGCAGGGACTCCCCCGCTGTACCCAGTGCCTGGCCTGTGGGGTTGGGCTGAAAAGTGCTGACTGAAGCTCTCAGCGTGGCTGTGTGCACTGGGTGTTTAATCCCTGACCTTGACTTCTGCTGCCTGGCCAGGCAAGGTGCTCCTCCTACCCCTGCAGTCCTGCCTGGAGCAGCTGCCACCAGACTGATGAATGGTGGCTGGACCAGAGCAGGGAGTCTGTTCTGTCCCCAGGAGCCTGTCCCTCCCTCCCTGGCACTGTGGCTCTTCCAGCAGTACTGGCTGCAGGGGCAGATCCCTGGCATTGGAGCATGTGTATTTTGGGGACAGGGACTGGTGCTGGCTGACACCCTGGTTTTTTTGCCTCCTCAGGCAACAGGTCCCTTCCTGCACATTGGAGTTGTGGGGGGAATGACACTCCTTGCCTGGCCCCTGGCCAGCTTCATCTACCGCACCCGCAGCACAGGTAATGCCCCTCCAAGGTCTCCACGTGTCCTCTTGGCTGGTGCCCTGCTTCCTGCCACCCAGCTGGGCAGCACTGTTGGCAGAGGGAGCATCAGTGCAGAGGGAACAGATCTCCAGTGTGGTAGGAATGCCTGCTCTTGGTTGCTTCTCCAGCAGAAAGGGCTTCTCCAGCCCTTGTTGCAGCTTCAGTCCTCCCTGCTTTGCAGCTGAAGGATACAGGTGGCAGAGTGCTGCAGATGTGCTGAGTTTGGGCAAGGGCATGTGGTGGGCTGAGAATAAATCCAGTGTTCCCAAGGCTGGGGATGCAATGTTTGACCTAGAGCAATGACAGCTTAATGCCAGGTGAAGCAGCCTTGGCTTACTCCTAGTGACCTGCAAAATACTTCCTCTGTACCTCATCCCCTCTAACTTCTTTCTGTCTGTGCCTGCAGGTCTCAAGGTGTTTGTGCTGCTTGTGTTCTGGGCAGCAATGATTGCACTATACCTGGCTCCCTTGGGAATCACCTCCCCTTGCATCATGGAGCACAACCAGCTGCCCCCCAAGCCAGCCCTAGTTGGCCATCGAGGAGCACCCATGGTGAGTGACCAGCACCCTGGCAGTGGTCAGGGTGGATGGGGCAGGCTGCACCACTAGGAAAAGCCAGGCTGTGCCTGGCTGTGGGGCACAGATCCTCGTGGCCACAGGCCTGGACAAGCTCTGGCCAGCCCAGAACAGTGGTATCCCCACAGCAGCCAGGGCAGCTCAGGCTTGGAGGATGGGTGAGCACAGGGTGAGGAAGGGATGCAGCACCTGCAGGACAGAGCTGCTTCCTGAGCACTACTGCACCAGGAGCATGCACCTCCCAGCAGAAAGCCTGGCTGTGTAGTGTGGGCTGGGGAGCAGGGATGAAGCAGGCTCTGGCTGTCTATCCCCAGGCCTTTTCCATCCCCCACCATGCCCAGGTCACCCCAGCCTCATTGTGGTTGCCCTAGAGCCCAGCCAAGCTGCTGGGTGCATCCAGGCAGGATGAGTGCCTGCCTCCTCCCCCATCCTGCCCCATCCTGCCCCATGCTCTCTGCACTAACATCATTCCTTTTTCCAGCTGGCCCCCGAGAACACCCTCATGTCACTGCACAAGGCAGTGGAATGTGATGTGCAAGTCTTTGAGACAGACGTCATGGTGAGGTAAAGGGGCTCAGAGGGAGGAAGGGGCCTGTGTATCCTGGGATATCACCTGCCACAGGGGGCATTCGGGAAGACACCTGGAGGATTGATACAGCCTGCATTTGGAGGCAGCCCTGTTCAAAGGGCTCTGCCACTCCCATTGTCCCAGGGTGGGACTGGCTCCAGCTTGGTGTCCCAATGATTTGGGAGGGGTACTGGGTTTCTGTCCTCCCCCATGCAGATTGCCTTCCAGGGAGGGAGGCTCCATCAGGGGAGGGGTAGTGCTTGGAAAACAGACCCTGGCTCCGGTTCATCTCATGTAACCCTGTCCTTGGGACAGCTGTTTCAGAGAGCAAGGAACTACTTGGTTGCTGGCTTGGTCCCTAGGTGCACATTTCTGTGTAAAGGGCTACAAGTAGAATAAGGGTGGAGGTTACTCTGGCAGGTGGCTGGGAGGGGGTAGAAATGCCAGAGCAGGGATACGAGACAAACAGCTTACAACATATGGCTTTCCTCTTTGCCAGTGCTGACGGGGTCCCATTCCTCATGCACGATGAGGAACTCACCAGGACCACCAATGTGCAGGCTGTGTTCCCTGAGAGGGCTGCCCTGAACAGCACTGCCTTCAACTGGACAGACCTCCAGCAGCTGGATGCTGGCAGCTGGTTTCTAGAGGTCAGGAATGTCCTTAGGGTGGCTGGTGAGGAATTGGGTGCATTTTGGGGTGAAGCATTAGCTCTGCCCTGGGGCTCCAGAGCTTTCCCTCTGGAGCACTTGGTCCTAGCAGACACCTGGACAGGGTGCAGAAGCCTGCACAAATCCCTTGGGTGCGGTTGTGCCCCGAGCTGGGGTTTGTTCTGACTCCTCAGCTGAGTCATGGCTGCTTTGAGAGAGGATGTCTAGTGTTTGCCCTGAGCTGCACAGCCTGCCTGGGCTTGAAGACAGCTGTGGTCAGGCTCTTCCCAAAAGGTGACTAATTACTGCTGAGCAGCTTTGAATGCCCACAGGTGTTGGGGCTGCTTGAATTCTGTTATTAGTGGGGAGAAGGGTAGAGGTGCCTATGGATGTGCATAGGGAGGCTCCCTGTGCCTGTCTGCACCATAGAGCACATGGAGAGGCTGGTGTAGGAAACTGAGAGTCAGAGACAGGCACCAGTTTGGGATGTGGAAGCTTGCAGGGGGTCTGCCTGTGGTGACTGCCCCTCTCTCACCCTTGCAGCGGAGGCCTTTTCCCACGGTGCAGAGTCTCTCTCCTGGTGATCGCAAGGAGGCAGCTGAACAGAGGATCCCATCCCTGGAACAGGCTCTAGAGGCAGCCAAGCAGAGCAACATCTCCATCATGTTTGACCTTCGGCCTGAGAACCACAGTGACTACCAGAACTTTGTCAATGTCACCCTGGGAGTGATTTTACAGTCAGGCATCCGGCTGCAGCAGGTGAGCTGATCACCATCCCGCCCCTGCCAGGCCCTGCTGTCACACCCCTGCTGTGGTGGGACGTGCCCTGCCAGCCACACTGACCACCCCTGACACTCCAAACACCACATCCCCATACAGGATCCCTTCTGGGCAGCCCTGCCCAGGTGTGGGCTTCTCTAGCTAGGAGAAGTTGCCAATAATTAGAGTTAAATGCCTACAGCTTCAGACCCTTCCAAATACTTCAGACCCCTCCAAATCCTTTGGTTTCCCAGCACTGGCCACTCTGGTGTGTAAACAATGACTCAGTCTAGGGAGGAGACAAAGCATGAGCAGGAATACAATGCTGAGGCTTCCACCTCCCCACACTCCACCACACCTCTCCCTGCAGCTCTTGGACTCCTGCTGCTCCCTCCTGTGTTTCCTTTATGCTTCATCCAACCCCTGCAGCACAGGATATGTGCTGCCCTCAGGGGACAAATCAGCACTCAAATCACCTTCCTTGGCCTTTTGGGAATGCAGAGCAGGAGGGGACATGGAAAAGACTTCTGCTATAGTGCTGATCCAAGGTGCATTCTTGCTGCAGAGTTGGGGATAAATGGATTCACTTCTTGAGCCATTCAAGGACCCAGAAAGGACTTAATCGTTGCAGATTTCCTAGGCTGGAACTGCCTTCTCCCTTCAGTGGGACCTGTGCTTATTTCTTGGCTGGGGCAAGCTCTTAGGAGACTGTCCTGGCTGAGATCCTCATGGAGGAGCTGAGTGATGAGATGAGGAGCAGGAAGCAGCTGTCTAAGCAGGCCACGTGAGCCTGGACCTGCAAGGGAATATTGGAAGAGAGCAAACTCTCTGAAGCACCTCTCCTCTGCACGTGCTCTCTGGCTCTTGCCTAGGTCCTCTGGCTTCCAGATGGCTTCAGGGAAGATGTCAAACAGCAGGCCCCAGGTGTCCGGCACATCTATGGCCGGAAGAGACTGGAAAATGAGGAGCCAGGGCTGCACGTCAATCTGCCCTACCAGGACATGAGCTCTGAGGAGATCAGGTGAGAATGCTTTGTCCAGGTACCTGGGAGCTGTGGGGGTCTGGGGACTGTCCCAGGGGCAGCAGAGGGTGAGGCTGCTGAATACTGGTGTGCTTCTGGGAAGAGCTGGGTGTGTGCCTTGTGAACAAAGGTCCCTATCAGGCAGGGCTGGTGCAGAGGTTGGAGCTGGCTGCAGTCCTCTGCCCTGCCAGCAAATCTGCCCTCAGTCTGGATCTCCAGGCTCCATGTGGCTGCAAATGCTGGATCATATCCCAAATGTACATCCCACTCTGGCTGTGCAATGTGGTGGCACCCTGCTGTCTGCCACTCTGACCACAGCTGTCCCCACACAGGCAGTACCGCCAGGACAACATCTCTGTCAACTTGTATGTGGTGAACCAGCCCTGGCTCTTCTCCGTGCTCTGGTGCTCAGGGGTGAGCTCTGTCACCACCAACGCCTGCCAGGTGCTGAAGGAGATGAAACACCCCATCTGGCTGCTTGTAAGTGACCCCTCCATCCTTGACCCTGCCCCACAGCCCTGTGTCCCAGGCACTTGTGGGTCCCTTTCTGCAGCAGCCCTGTGCAGCTACCTGGAGGGTGACTTCTGCTCACTGCTGTACTGGCATGGGAACGTGTGATCCTGAGGAAGGCACAGGGCTGTGCCACAGTACACCACCCCTAGCTGGTGTTCAGTGGCTTGTCTCGTTGCCTTGCAGCCCAGCAGCACATACTTCATGATCTGGATCGTTGTAGACTGCGTTTCCTTCCTTATCATCATCTGGGCCTTTGTCTTGATGAAGTAGGTTTGATCCCTTTCCCTCTCCTGAGGCAGGTCTGCTGGGGGAGTCTGTAGTGTGCCCTGGGTGGCTGGTGCAGACCCAAACCTGCTGGGGGAGGCTGTAGTGTGCCCTGGGTGGCTGGTGCAGACCCAAACCTGCTGGGGGAGGCTGTAGTGTGCCCTGGGTGGCTGGTGCAGACCCAAACCTGCTGCCACCCCTCTCTGGACTCAGATCCTGGGGAGATCCTCTCCTATCTGGCTAAGTAAGACAGAAGTGTGTGGAGGCAACGTTTATCTCCAAGCTGCAGCTAAAAGTCTGCCCTGACCCTCCCTCAAGCTGCTGGGTGTCCTAGTTCACACTTCCTAACCCACTCTGTGCCCCAGGGCTTGGCAGGCTGAGGCTGGGGGTCCTGGTCCTGCTCCTTTTTATCAGTGCTGCAGGCACTCAGAGCAGTTCCCTCAGGGACTGCGGGGCCCCACAGCCTCCAGCTGGCAGCTCAGGGGAGGGAATGGTGAGACCAGACTTGCATGCTAACATCGATCCTGTTCCATCTCCTAGGAAATGTTCCCACAGAAGAAGGCCGGCGGGTGAGTGCGCACAGAACGGGAGCTTCCCTCCCTCGGAGCCAGGCTCTGCCTGTGGGACTCTCCCTGACAGGCAGGCAGCTTTCTCCAGCCAAACGTGACGGAGTGGTTTGGGATGGCTGGGGGGGAAGGGAAGGGAATCCCAGGCCAGGGAGTTCCTCCTGTCCTGCCCTTAACAAGCAGCCCTGTGGGACAGCACGAGGGAATCCCACATTCCCAGAATATCCTCAAACCTGCTTTTCAGGCTGCTCCGCCTGTCGCTGCGGGATGGTGGCTGCCCACAATGACTGGGTTTTTCTCTGTCTCCTCAGAGTCTGAGACGGATGTGCTGCTCACAAAGATCAACAGCTTGATGCAGGAGTGACCCCTCTCGCCTGTCAGCCGTGGGGAGGGGCAGCCAGAGCCCTGCACAGCAGGGAGCACTCCTCAGGCCAGCTTCGAGGCTCCTTTCCTTTTCAGACTCCTTCCTGGGCCTCCCTTCTACCGTGGCCTTCCTGGCTCCTTTCATGGTGCTCAGCTGCCCTCCGCTGAAAAGACTTGGAACTGAATTGTCATTTCCCACTGGCAGCGAGGAACTAAAGCTTTGCAGGGGTGGCCTAGGGGCAGGATATTTATCCAGCAATGCTGGAGCTGAGACCTCTCCCTTGGGGTTTGGACAGGAGCGGGGATTTGGGTCGCTGTTTGGTGCAGGGGAAGGGCTGTCTCTGCCTGTTGTCAGCAGCTCTGCAGCCAGCGATGGGACACCTGGTGTAAGGGCTGTTCCCCTGGGGGCTGCCCTGTCCTGTGGCATGAGGAATAGGAAGGGGGGTGTGGAGTGGCTTTTCACATGACAAAGGGGAAGCCGAGCTCTTCACCGTCCCATCCTGAACTGAAATGCTGCCCCTACTGCTGCCGGCTTCATGTTCGCGGGACAGGGTCCTGGCATTTCGTGCAGCAGTTAATGCCTGTTGCTCGGGAGAGAAAAGGCACAGGGCTGGGGGTGGTGGGTGTCAGGGGCTGGGAGGACCACGCTCACGCTCCTGCTGCTGCTCCAGGGGGCAGCGGAGGGAGCGGTGGTACTCGGCATCGGTCCCGTTGCAGCAGGGCCTTGGAAAGGGGAAAGGGGCACCGTGTCAGTTTGACCTGTTGCTGTCTATTTATGTCAATAAAGCAGAGGAGCGGCAGACAGAGCCCGCAGGGCTGCGGCGGGCACGCCTGCGTCCTCCTTCCGCACCTTTCCCTGCCGGCGGCGCTGCTGGCCCGGAGAAGGAGCCGGCGCAGCCCGGACGGCACCGGCCCGGGGCGGGCTCNCGGCCGGCCCTGCCCTGCCCGGGCACCGCGGCACCGCGCTCAACAAGTGTGTGTGCCCCGCCGGGACTGGCGCTGGGACCGCGCCCGGTGCTCCGCGCTCCTGCCCGGGAAGCTCCCGTCCTCGCTCCCCACCGCGGGCGGCCGTGCCACGCCGGGGTTAAGAGCCGAGGACTGGGCGCCCTCGCTCCACGCCATCCTCGGGCTGTGGGCACGGTGTGCCGCCGCGGCTCAGAGTGCGTGGCCGTGGATGCTCTGCTTGCAGCTCCCTTGCGTGCTGCGGGGAGGAGAGCGGGCAAGGGGGTTTGGGCTCTCCGAGGAGGGATTTCCTGTAAGTGGGACTTGCATGCCTCTTGAGGCACGTGGAGATGGGCCCTGAACATCGTGTGCTGTTTCTTGGGAGCTGTAGGAAGGGTCCCGTGGTCTGTCTCCCTGCCACGCTGGGTGCACGGCACTTCCCCAGATGGGGAGCCGGCAGTCCCCTGCTCCAGCTGGCTGTCACCCGGTGCGAGTGGCCAGCAGCACAGAGGTCAGCGCGGTGCATGCTGCTCTTGCTGCGCAGCCTGGGCTGTGGTGGGAAGCTTACACCAGGTTCCCCGTCTTTGTGTCCCCAGCTCTCCATCTGCTTCTTTAGTTCTGCTGATAAGGTCAGGAGTGACCAGGCAATGACATCTCAGCCTTGCTCATGGTATGCTGGGCAGTGTCTGAGGCCACCGTTTTATCTTGCAGAAAAGGAAGCTCTCAGTAATAGCACAGGGATTGCTATAGGATTGCCATAGGATTGCCATAAAGCTCGGGGAAGTCCCTGCTTTTCCTGGAGCAAGTGTGGAGCCCAGCTCCAAGTCGGAGCTGTTAACACTTCCCCAGACTCCTTTCCCTGTTCTGCTCCCACGATGAGTCAGTGTGGGCTGGTGACACAGGCAGGAGGACCCCCTGTCCCTTTTGGCCGAGGAAAAGCTGAGAGTCTGGGCGAGCTGGGGCACCAGGTGGCACGTACCCAACAGACACAGGCCCCCTTGTCTGATGACCTGAATTCTCAAGAGCCCTGTGATGAGCAGGGTCATCCTTTCTGCATGAGTTCCTGGCTTAAAAGATGAGTCTCCAGCAGTGGCGGGACAGCTTCCCTGCCTCCTCACACAGACGCTCTTTGTCTGCAGTCTGCCTGGGTGACAAAGGGAAATACCCACTGATGGGGCAGGGAAGGTCTCAAGGTCTACAGGAGCTCACCACCTGCCTGAGGTATGGGTCACATCTGAGGTCGGGGCTGCACTGGCAGCTCTGACTGTCTGCCCAGAGAAGTGTGGAGGTGTCCAGGTAGAGAGATCACAGCTCCACTATTTTAGGTCCGGGGCTTTCTCATAGCTATGTCTAGCCCACTCATTAACCAAAACTCTGCTTCATGGCAGCCTCCTCACCAGCATCCTCCACACCCTCCTCACCAGCATCCTCCACACCCTCCTCACCAGCATCTCGTCTGACCCCAAGGCAAAGTGTTCCTTTCCCACTTGTCTCCTGCTGACCCACAGCTGCTTGCTGCTTTGAGCAGTTCTTATGCTTCACCCTGTAGAAACCCAAGTTTTGCCACTCCTGTGCCTGAGCTGTTTGCACTACGTGAATGGGCCTACGCTCAGCTTTGCTGCAGCCATCTGGCCCTATGTGGGAGGCTGCAGCTCCTGCAGTAGTATTCATAGCCCTGTGCAACCAGAATGTGTCCAGCTCCTGAGCAGCTGCTGTGCCTTGGAGGTGGCAGAGGTGTTCAGGCTGCCCAGTGCCACAGGGTTCAGAGTTTAGCCCCTGATTGTCAGGGTTGGTGGCAGAACTGCCTCTCCTCCAGTTCCTGCCTAGGTCTCTGCTGTGGGCCCTCAGTGCCTCTCAGCAGGGTTATCTTTCCCTGGTATGTGTAAGGAGGCTGCTTTTGTGGCTGTCTGACTTTTAAAAATCCAGACTGGAAGGCAGCTTGAGGCATTATCCCAGGCTGCACTCGAGCCTTCCCTTAATATCCTACAATGTTAATGCCTTGTTACTCCTGTGTCATCTCTGCAGACACTGAACGGGCAGTGGAAATTCTGACCAGATACCAAAGCACCCTGCGGTCCCCGGAGGAGCAGGAGTTAAAAGCTTCCATTGGAAAAGTCTCGCACATCTTCCAAAGTGAACTCTTCCAGGCTCTGCTGGGTAAGCCCCTGCCTTGCAGTCCCTTGCAGTCCCTTGCAGTCCCTTGCAGTCCCTTGCAGCCTTGTGTTTGGTGGGGTCTCCTGGGAGCCTGATCCCACACTGGTGCCTGGCACTGACCAGTGCATTCTGTGGAAACACAATGCATGTGATGCCAGGGAGCTGGGCTGTCTTTCCCCTCCAGGGCTCAGGCAGGAGATACCAGGGCTGCAATCACTGTGTGTTTGTAGTGAACAGCATTCCTCAGTCTGCTTGAGGACAAGGGGTATCACATTCTTGATCAGGCCATGCCTGATCTATCTAGCACCTGCTGAGGGATCCTGCCCTGCTGTGAGCACTCGGTGTGCCGTGCAGGCCTGGTGTGTCCAGGAAGGAAAACTACATTTTTCTGTCTTTAAGAGAGAATCCGCATGTAGGTAAATCCCTTTGGGTTATTTTGGCCTTTCTTGAGCTTGGAGCCACCAGCACTTGCGAGGAAGCACACTGTCCCAGCAGCTCCATTCCACACAAGACTTAACAGCAAGGTTTATCTTGGGGCTGGACACCAGAAAATGGCACTTTGAGCACTGTATAAAGTTCTCCATGTGGATTGAGACAAATGCAGCTGAAGTCTTTCTGGACTATGCAGCTTCTCTGTGCAAAACACACAGCTATCTTGCTGTTCTCCTTAAAGTTCTGTTCACTGTGGGAAATGCATGCAGCCCTGGTGCTTTCTGTTCCTGGATCTCCTGGGAGAGAAGCTGAGTTTCCCTGGTGGGAAGGAAGGGAAAGCGCCCCAGAGGCTCTGCCCTCTTAGAGGAAGACCCAGGCCCCAGAGTGCAGAGCTCCACGGGTGGTCTGTGGCTCATCTCAGTGCATTTTGACCCAAGGCTGTCTCAGCCCTGGTGCTCCCCTTCGCTGTTCTCTCAGCAGCTCTCACCTCTTCTTCACACCTCTGCAGCCAGAGTTCCACTTCTGTGCCTGCAGAGATGAGTTGCCATCAGCTCCTCTGTTCTTCAGGTTTTTCATGAAAATGAAGTTGAGTTCTATGTCCTGAGCAATTTTATTCTATCCTTTTTTCTCTCTTGCTGTTGGAGCATCACCTGGAGACTTTCAGTCCCAGCATGTCCTTTTAAAGGTCTTGTTATGGAATGTCTGTGCCAGCAGCAGCAGAGACATGTGCCAAGGCCAGACTCCCCAGGGCTCTTGGGCCCCCACGCTGAAGGAGCCGGTGTACATCCCCTTTCTTATGTCTTAATTTATACACTAAATAAATGATCCCCACTCTCTAAATGATCCCCAGTCTGGAGGAATCCCGAACAGGGCTGTGACCGTGACCACCCTGACATTAGCCCAACACCCCTGGCTGCTTTTGTGTGCTGGCCAGTCCTCCCTGGGGCTGTGTGAAGCTTTCCCAAGGCCCAGGGCCATTGCTATTAGTGCAGAAGTGCCGTGGAGAGAGCGTGGCTGCAGAGAAAACAGGTCTGCACCGAGCTGGCTGCAGCTGCACGCTGGCAGGCGGATGCTGCAGCGTCCCCAGCTCCCTGCTCACAGCCGTTTGTCTTGGTGTCCTATCAGCCCTGGCACGAAGGAGTGTTGGGAGTGTCGCTTGTTTACTGGTGACCTTTTCAACTGGTTTAACAGGATATTAACTCCCCGTGCCAGAGCGAGCCTTTCTCTAGATGTGTTTACCTAAACTAGGAATTTGCATTAATTACTTCCGCACCCCCCTCCTCGGCTCCCTCCCCCTGCTTCCCCTTGGAGTGTAGGTTTGTGAATTCCTCTGTCCCAGCATGGGCATTGTGTCTGGCTGTGTGCTCTCTGTGGCCACACACGGCTGGCACACACTGGGCTGCCTCGTGTCCACGGTCCAAACCCACTGGAGCACAGGAACAGCACTGCAAGAGTGACAGAATATTTCTATTTTCATTTTTATGAAATAAAAGTGGGCCAGTGTGTCTGAAGTCTGCTCTGAGTCACAGGGCTGGCTCAGTGTGGGAGGCGGATTTGCAGGAGAGCACAGACACTGCTCAATGCAGAGCTCCTGTCTCACTGCCCCACACCACGCCAGATGCTTCTGGCTCTGGGGAGGCCTTAGCCTGCAGAGATCCCTCCTCTTGCAGCCTTTCAGCAACACAGCCCTGCTTTTCCTCAGCCCCTGGGGCAGATGAATGTGTGAGCAGGGTCCATCCATGTCCTCAGGCCACCTGCTCCTGCAGGTAATGCTCTCCTAGAGCACACACTGGCTGATGGGAGTTTGAACATCAAAACAGGCCATAGTAGAGCTACCAGCAGGGCCAAACATCATAGAGTTTGCCAAGTTAGTCCACATGAAAAATACCAAGGGTATGACTTTCTGTATACTTTTTTTTTAAAGAATAAGCTGGTTTGGGGTCTCCAAACCCCAACCTCTGTTGTGTGCAGAGTGCATCAGTGTTGTGCTGGCTGGATCAGTCACTGCGATCGTGCCCAGGGTTGCACTGCACGTGGACCGTGTTGTGCCAGACTCCTCCGAGCACGGCCCAGCCCTTTAAATCCTTGTGACCACCTCCCTGTCCCTGTGCCGGGGGCACGCTGCCTGTGCCAGGGCTGCTCCTGTCCCGGCGGCTGGCTCGGCACTGCACGGCGGTGCGGGAGCTGCTCTACGCTGGAATGTGCCAAACCCTGCTCCGCACAAAAGAAATTCCTTGGCTGTGCTGAGGGAAAACAGGCCGTGCTGGCTCCCTTCTGCTGGCCCCTCTCTGCCTGTGTCTGAGGCTGTGGAGCCAAGTGCGTGACTTGCAAGGAAACAGCCCAGCAAAGGGGTGCTCCAGGAGCCCAGGCTGGGGTGATGGTGGCCCCTCTTTCCCTTTGCTCCGTGCAGCCCCTCAGGGAGGTGCTTGGTCTCTGGTGCTGCTGGGGAGGATGAGGCTTGCACACAGAAACAGCTCCCTGACCTTTCCTTCCCAGAGCTGGGGCTGAAAGGGGCCGTTGTGCCCTTTGCAGCGGGAGAAGCTGGTGGACAGGCAGGGTTTGTGTGTGCCCAGCTGTCCCAACTGCCAGCAGCCCAAGGGGCTGAGCTCCTCCCAAAAATCCTCTGTGACTCAGCTTCTCTCCTGGGCCTGGGCAGTGGCCAGTGCAGACCTCTGTAGCTCCTGCCAGCTGCTTGGGCTAGCCAGTCCTCCCCTGCAGCTCCTTTTACCCCACAAAAGATTCCTCATGAGCATCCTGATATGGTGAAGGCAGAAGGAGGGGCAGGCAGTGCTTCCCTGGGTGCAAAACCCCAGCAGGACCTGCTTGCTAACAGCACAGCTGGGGATGGTGGTAATGGCTTCACCGGGTGGCTGCAGCAGCCAGCGTGGAAAACTGGAGGAATCTGGAGCCTTCCCAACCCTGAGGACTCCTCCTCTTGCAGATTTCCCTATAGCAAGGATGGAAACTTGCAGCTTGCTTGAAAAAGATCTGCTGTGGCAGCCATGGGTGTGAATGGCAGTGGGACCAAGGCTGGGGTTTCTGCTTGGGGTAAATCTGTGGTGCTGCAGCAGGTGACAGTGCACGGATTGGAGAAGAAATGTCATTTTCTGGAAGTGCTTGTGCTGGCTGGCACAAGGGCACTGCGTTAGCACACAGAAGCTGGTGCTATAGAAATATTTAATGACATTTACTTGATGTGTTAACACCAGGAAAAAACTGTTCCAAAAATTCTAATCTCTGTAAATCTTGAGTTACTTTTCCTTATTAGATCCAGAATGGATTTACATGTCATCACACAGAAACTGGGCTGTAAGACAGAACATGCAGCTTCATCTTTTGCTACCACAACGTCCTCTTATGGAGGCTTTTCAGATAGTGCTGCTCTTAAAGTGCACAGGTGAGGCACACTTGTGTGCAATTTGTGGTGCTCATAAGAAATGGGGGAAAGCAGCATATATTTAAATTACCTTAATGCCATGTGCATGTGTCCTAAAATGTACTTCTGTCCTTTACTGCCTGAACCCTGTCCACCAATCCTGAAACTCCTCTAATCCCTGGTGCCAGCAACAATTCTCTCTTTTGGCAAGCACCTGAACTGGGCTGAGGGTTTTGGAGGTGGAGAGTGACTGCTTCAGGGGACAAGTTTCCTGCCCCTCAGGCACCTTGCCAGCTTGGCTGCCCAAGGCTGTGTTCCTGCAGCAGATGGGTGACAAACGGGGATGCCAGCAGCAGCACACCCCCACAATGGGGCTGTTCAAATCCCTGTTTTCATTCTTGCAAAGTTTTGTGTGTTCCCAACGTAATCCGTGCAGCCAGAAGCTGCTGCTATCCTGTTACGCAATTATTATTTTTATAACCAGAGGCAGAGATGTTTTAGCACAAAAACAAAGTCCAGTTTCTCTGGCTGTGAAGTGAGTGCTTGCTGTGACCTCGTGTCTGATTTGGGAGGGTTTCAGGGGCTGCCAGCAGCCAGTTTGGCAGCCAGGGTGCTGTAGAAGGGGTGCCCCAGGTGCAGTGGGTACATCTGGGGACTCCCACTCCTCCCTTCGTTGCCAGCTACCACATGTCCCCCAGGGCACAAAAAGCACAAAACAGCAGCTCCAAAAGTGGCACTGATGCCAGGCAGTGGCACAGTGCTCCCTGCACTTGGGCAGCCACAGAGCCTGGATGGGCTGCCTTGGGCACCCAGCTGCTCTGCCAGCAGCTGAGATTTCCATCAGCTTTGCCCCTACAGCTGGGAGGGCAGCAGAGCAGGCAGCCCCTGGGAGCTGGAAGATGGGGGTTGAAGCTGCTCTTATCCCATCTGCATCAGGGATGTGCTGCTGCAGTGCATGGGAACGTGGTGAAGCACTGGGAGAGAGGATGGGGAATTGTGCCTGGGCGTGCAGCCCTGCTCTGTGAAAGCATCCCTGGTGTCATGGGCAGAGTGGGAGCTTCAGACAAAGTTTATTATAAAAACCCTCCTGTTGAGTCACGAGGTGAAGAAAGGACACCTCTCCTCTCTAAACTCATCCTCAGAGAGGAGCCTGGGTGCAGCTGGATCCAGTCTTAGCCCCAGACTTTGTCAGTGGTATATATTTAAAGGATTATATAGGTGTAATATAACCTTTATACAACTTTGTCCCACGGGATTAAGGATGATAAACCTAGTGTATTTATATAACTATATTAAGTGATTTGTGTAAATTTAATACAATAATGATAAGGATTAGAGAAGAAAAAAGAGCTTAATCAGAATTATTTACTAAACAGTATGTAACTGCTAAGGTAGTGCACTGTTTTTGAAGCATTATTAAAGCAATTATATTAAAGCTAGCTAAACAATTATTCAGTAGAGATTGATGTTACTCACCCGTACCACTGACCAAGGGCAAATCTCTTTGACTCAGCCTCGAGGAGTGACCTTGAGGGGTGTCCCCACTCAAGGGAAGGATCTTCACATACCTTAAGGAGGTATGATAGAAGTCCTCACTGTGCAAAAGTGTGACTGGCCTTTTATGGTATAAAGTGATTGACTGTCAGTCATATGCATTTTTTAGATTGCGTTATCAAGCCTAATCAGCAAAATATGCTTTGTGCTGAAAAAGGTGTGAGCAGCTCTTTAGTTTCTTCCTCTCACCACTCCTGACTCTCACTTCCATATCAGAGCGTGCTCATTCTTGCTACTCCCAGCTCCAGTCAGGGAGCTTGTCTTGCATATCCTCGTGGTGGGGTCTGAGAGTTTGGTCAAGCTGGTCTCAGTATTCTTCAGCACTAAGAACAGCAGAGCCTCCTCACTCAGCCCTTCACTGATGAACTTGTAAGATAAATTTGCAGCTGCTCTATCCCTGCTGAGGCAGAGCATCCTGCTGCACCTGGGGAACAGCTTCAGGCAGTGCTCAGCGTGTCCCTGCTTACACTGCCAATGCTCACCAGATTTCCTGTTGAAATCTTTGTGACCTGGGTTTTTAATACCTCGTGCTGCCATGGTGTGGCATAGTTTCAGGTGAGAAATCACAGACTGGAGGGCAAGTGCAGGTGCTTCATCCATGAGCTCCCAGGGAGTGCCATGGGAATGGCCACATCACCCTCAAGCCCCACAGCTTGTCCCTCTTGCTCACAGGAGAGGAGCTCTTCAGCTTCCTCCACAGCAGACACAGGTACAGAAAATGATCTCAGGTTCCTGCTGTGTCTCTTCCTGCTTCAAGTGCTCATTTATGCTGCCTTGACTTTTTGGCCCTGCAGGCTCTGCCAGGCTTCCTGTTTCCCAGGTGCTTGAAGGGATTTATTACCTTTTTTATGGCTTTTGGAAGGCATTTACCAAACTCTCTTGGCCGACCTCTTGGAGCTTTACCTTTAACCTGTCAGCATTTACCATCCATTCTGGTTTTCTCATTTAGATGCAGCTTCAGCAGTTTAGATGAATGTCTTCTCATTTTCAATAGCCTCTTTTCCTCTGCAGTCAAGCCTTGTTTTCCTCCCTTTTGCCTTTACAATATCCTCCAGCCAGACACTTCATGTCTGTTCTGATGTCCCAGCGGGTCTCTCTGAATAGGCTCAGAGCCTCCCACAAGTTTTTGTTACCCCTTTCAGTTTCTTCATGAAAACAGGTTCCCACTTTTGATGTAGTTTCCTTTTTGAAATTAAACACTTCTGCAGTGGATATGTTGACCACTCTGGAGGTGCTGGCTCTGGAAATAACTGGGGGCTGCCAGGGGCCAGCAGCTGCCTGAGTGTGCAGCAGTGGGAGCTTCCTTAGGGAGGAGCAGAGCCAACTGCAGCCCTTCTGCTCCCTGGAATCCTCTGTGTGTGACCTGGAGAGGGTACAATCCTCCTGGCTTGGCTAGGAGAGGGTCTGGGCTCCCAGAGCCCCTCTGGAACTAGTGCAGCTGCTCTCAGGTCCCACTCTCACCCCAGAGCTGTCTCTGGAGCAGTGAGGGCTGGGATACCCCACTTTCCTGCCTCTCTCTAGAGCCACTGTAGTTTACAGCAGCAGACTCAGGTCCTTGGAGCCCAGAATGAGGGTGCTGGACATCTGCTGTGGCAGTGTGCAGGTGGGAAGAGGGGAGATATCAGGGAGGGAGCTGGGGTTAACAGAGCTGTAGTCATCAGCTTTAGGGCTTGCACACTGAGTGCCCTGTGGTTTCTCTGCCTGTCCCCCTGGGAAGGGAGCCCCTCCACAGGCCAGGGGTGCTGGGGAGCAGTGATGGGGAGGGAATAGCCCATCAGCATCAGGGCAGGCAGGGGCTGTCTGGTGCAGGAGGCTTTTCAGAGCAGAAGGGACAGAGGACCATGCCTGGGGCTGGCACAGCCTGGAGGAGAGCAGGATGGGGTGGGGTTTGGGTTGATGCTGCTGAGCAGAGTTTGCTCTTAGTCCCTGTGGACTGTGTGATCATTGCTCCGTGGACATTCCCATGCCTTCCAGAGCCACGGGCACTGCACAGTGAGCCAGGCACCCCACTACACCTCCTGCCTTGCAGAGGGGGTGTGGTGGGCAACACAGCAAGCACAGGGAGCCAGCAGAGCCCTCTCCCAGCGTGCCAGCCTCTCACAGAGGGCTCAGACCCTGGGAAGGTCACAGTGCTGCACCCCCCAGGGCTGCTATCAGGCATCAGGCTGCCTCCTGAGGATGTTTCTCCTGGTGTTTTGCAGATATCCATGAGTTCTATGATTTCACCCTGCGCTCTGCACCCGTGCAGTCTCCAAGCCTGGATGCACATCATGGCACAGCCAGGCAGCAGCTTGGGGCCAGCCAGCCCAGCTCCACAGTCACACCCAGAGAGCCCCAAAACCTGCCTGAGGTAAGAGCCACCCTCGTGGTGCTGCAGGGCCAGACCCTGCACTCTCCTGGGCTGAGAGGGATTCAAGGGGCACTGCAGCCTGCCCAGCTCACAGCCAGGCTGTTCCCACACATTCTCTGTGATAGCTTGTCTCATTAATGAGGCAACCTCTCTGGTTCACAAGTGTTAATTGAATTACTCGTAATGCAAGCAGCTCCAGCTCCAGCTCTGGCTCCTGCTCTGCAGTTGCAGCTGGATTAGTTGCTCCCGTCTGACACTGTCTCCCATGGAGGCATTTCAGCTCTCTGATCCAGCCACTTTTGATAACTGAAGTAGGTTGAGTCTTTCAAGTTTCCCTTTTCAGGATTTTTTTCCCAGCTCTCAGATAACTTGTGTCTCTCTTATTTGCATTCTCTTCAATTTTCAACAGCCTTCTAAAAGATACAGCAGCAGCTGGAGAGGCAGGAATTGAGCAGTAGGCTCTCAGTTATCTCAAAGGCACCAAGGTAAATAAAATTGCCTCGTGTCTTTTCAGGCCTTCTTTCCATCCCTCACTTACTGCCTCCATCCCCCACTCACTGCCCTGCCATGGGATGCTGCAGGATCCCCCTAATCTAGGGATACATTTGTGCAGAAATGCCAAAATTCAGGGATTCCTCCTTTCAGTGAAATAACCCTATCAGATAAACACCATTTTCTGCCCCACAGATTGAACTGGCTTCCCATCATATACCTGAGGGAACTCCAAATTTAACTATCCCACAGGGAAGATGGAGCTGAATGATATCATCTAAGGAAGAACAATTTAAAGGAGTTTGGGGATCAAGAACAAGGAGGGCAAAACAGCCCACAATCACTGCAGGAGATATTTGTGTTCCTCTGATTCAGGAACTGCTTTAGTCCCATTTTTTCTTGACCCCCTTCACATTGCCAGTCCCTCTAGTTAAAGTCAAACCTTCATCTCGTATGTGTTTCAGAACAAATTTTTAGTGCCATTATGCCATAGGCAGTGGGATCCTGCTTTGGATTTTTGAGTGTCCTGTAGCCTTGATCCACTCAACAGTGAACTCTGCTGCCAATAGCCACCAGTCTCTGTGGCCAGGCCAGTCTATGAATCCCCAAGGAGATGTGACATTCAATAAAGACATTGAAAAATCAGTGTGGAAACAAGCAGGGAAGCAACTGCACAGCTGGTGTGAGCAGTGCCCCTGCCCCCTCCACTGTGTCCTGTCTGTAAGGGAGATGAAAAAAGCATCCAGTCACAGGGCTTCCTTGCACTGAACACAGCCCAAGCACTGACACCATCAAATCCCTCCTCCTTACTCCAAAAAAAATGTTTTTGAGGTGCCTTGTGTTGCTGAAATGTGAAATGCAACCCAGCAATGGCACAGTCCCAGAGTCTCAGGCCAGCAAACCTCCACCATGGCTTGCAGTGACCCTGCTGGCCCAGGGGCCAGTGCCAGGCAGGCTGACGTGAGAGGTGGGGTGCCCATTAAAGGCACTATTCCCCTTGCATGGGGAAAAGTTCATTTTGGCCCTTGCAGAAACAGTGGAGAGCCTGGAGGCAGCTGACCTGCCCTACCCACATGTCCCCTGTTTGTCTCAGGAGCAGGGAGGTCATTCTTCCCCTCTACTTGGCACTGGTCAGGCCACCCCTTGAGTATTGTGACCAGTTCTGGGCCTCTCAGTTTAGGAAGGACATTGAGTGCTGTGTCCAGCTCTGGCCCCTCAGTTTAGGAAGGACATTGAGTGCTGTGTCCAGCTCTGGCCCCTCAGTTTAGGAAGGCCATTGAGGTGCTTGAGTGCATCCAGAGGAGGCAATAAAGCTTGTGAAGGGTTTGGAAAACAAACCATATGAAGAACGACTGAAGGAGTTGGGGTTGTTCAGCCTGGAGAAAAGGAGAC
>VXBB01002373.1:50670-63146 GCA_013399915.1 Illadopsis cleaveri
TTCTCCGAGCTCTTAAATGGCAGGTCCGTTCCTCAGCTTCCCGGGAGCTTTTCTCTGCTGCCTTATTTGCTTGGAAACGCCATTTGTTTGGATGTGCATCGTAAAGCTCAGCCTCCCCACCTGGTGCAAGAGAATCGTTTGGGCTGCGCGTTTGAGGGGAGTTTTAGGGATGAGTGAAGGGCAAAATGCACTTTTGGGAAGGATGAAGTGGCCAGGAAGAATGGAGCTCACCACAGATTTAAAATTATATGAAAATGTTGTTTTTCTTGGCAAAGTTTGAAATAATGCTTGTTTGCTAAGTCTAAGTCTTCTTCCAAAGTATTTTAAATACAAAAATTGCACTGCCTCTTTTCTGTCCTTTTCTAAATGTTTCCCTTCTCTTTCTGGACTGCAATAAAATGGGTAACACCCCATTTTTTTTTCTCTTACTGTTTAATTTCTCCTTTTCTCTTGTTTCTCTCTACATTTTCAATCATTCACCATATCTTTAGCAGTGTTGGAAGGGCGAGACAGTGGTTTTCTGAATATGACAAGAAGATGAGCTTGGCTGCTGATTTCCATTTGCCAGTGGGTGGGAACCACCACCACAGGGGAGTCACAGGGCAAAACCCATGAGAGGCTGAGAGCCTGAGCAATTGGGAACAGATTGTGTTGTGATTTTAAGGGATTTTCTTCCTAACTGTCCCAGGCCATGAAGTACAGCAGCTCTTGCATCCAGTCCCACATGTCTGGCTGAGTTGCAATGTCTCCTTTAGCAGCAGACATTTAGTTTTGATTTTAAGGCTTCATGCAATGGAGAATCTGCTCTGTCCGTGGCCTGGCTGGCCTGATGATTATTTATCCTTCACATTAAAAATCTGTATTTTACTGTTAGCCTGTATTTCTCTTGCTTTAGCTCCCAGCACCAGGAAATTTTGCTGCCTTTGTTTGTTAGGATGAAGGACCTTGGCAATCAGAAATGTTCCCAACATGTAGGTATTTATAGATGCGTCTAAGTTCCCTCTTAACTTTCCCTTAGATAAACTAAACAGATTGGCTTCTTCACTCGCTCACTGTTGAGGCAGGTTGTTCCAGACCTGAAATAATTCCTGTCATTCTTTTCAGCCTCCTTCTTCGCTAGCCTGTGTCAGCATGGGGCCAGTCCTTGGTGCCAGGTGCTGGAGCTTTAGGGGTCACCCATTTGCAGGGGCTGCAGCTGCCAGCCCTGAGCAGGGGGTCACTGCCCTGAGAGGGAGGAACAGTGGGGACCTGGGTGGGCAGGCTGGGACTCTGGCAGGGCTCTCATCTGCAACCTCCTCCATCCCAGAGGATGGTCATTTCCCAGCATGGCTGCAGGCAGAGCAGGGAGCTGGAGGTTGAAAAGCTGTGAGGATGGAAGTGTTCAGTGCCAGGTATTGCCTGCCTGAAGTCCTGCCTGAAACTTGGCTTTCTGCAGAAACCCAGCAGCTTTCCTGAAAACTGGAGCCAAGCAGTGCTGGAGAGCTGCAGGCTTGAGCAGAACTCCTCTGCAGCAGCCCCTGTGCTAGGATGCGGAGTCCTTTGTCACAGTGGTGACCCTTTCCCCAGGATGTCACCTTCACTGCTGAATACAGGCCTTGCCCTGACAGAGGGAAGCATTTCCAGCAGTCCCCATGAGACAGGATCAGGTGCTGGGGCAGGCTGTGCTGCTGGACCACGGCACGGGCCCTGTTTCTCATCCTTCACTCCTGCATGAAGGCACTGAGGACACCTCAGCTCCTGCCAGCATCCCATCCCCTGTCAGTTCTCCACAGCCACAGCATGCAGGACAGCACCAGGGCTGGAAAACACCTACACACCCAGCTCCTGCCCTGCTCCATGGGGACTTCCTGCTTTCCAGCCTTCAGAGTGCTTTTTTTGCCACAGGCACTTCCAAAGTGGGTTTCAGAAAAATATCTGAGAGGGCAAATTGCATTTGGAAGAACCGGGGAAGCTTTTTTAAGTTAATGATAGTTAATGCTAGGGCAGGGGAGCAGCAGCTGCCACCCTGGTGCCATCAGCCCAGGAATGAGAGTGGACACCCTGCCACTGATAAAAGACAACATTGTGAACTGACTTTTCCTGCATGAAGTAAGTGCAATTCTCTTACTGCATCCATCGATGTAAATAAGTTTTCTGTTGCCCTGGCTTTGTCCTCTCCCCTGCCCACAGCTCTCCACGGCATTGTTAACAGAGCAAAAGCTACCATGACCTGCTTCAGCCAGGAAAATGCATGTCAAATAGATTGCCTCTCCACTCAAATGCTTCCAGGAACAGGAAATTTCTGCCTGCTGGCGAGGACACGGGTGTGCTCTGAATAGCCCTGCAGCGTGCAAACGGCTGCTACAAAGGAAGAGGTGCCGGTAAATACAGCAACAACATGTGCTTCCTGTTGAGGCATAGTGGGCTGAAACCATCCCTCCGTGGCAAAGCTGATGTGCAGCCCTCAACGGGGCAAGAGCAAAGGGATTCTGCCAGATAAAACGCCCTGTTGAGGGTAATAGAGGCAAAACCCTGCCTGAGTTCTGGGGCTTGTGGGGTTTTATTTGCTGAATCCTTCATTTCAACCTTTTCCCGAGCCCTGTGGTTGCCTCAGCAGGGCTCCTGTGCATGTGCTGCGGGGAGACTCCCGAGGATGCTCCTGTGGCCGGTGTCACTGTGCTCCCAGGCTGCCAAGGAGGCTGCTGCTCTCAGTAAAAACGCCGTTTTCATCCTCTGCGCAGGGAGCAGCCAGCTGTAAAGATAAATGAAAGAGGAACAATGCCGCTGATGAGCGGAGCTGCGAGGAAGCGCTGCTCTTCCCCTGCCACCCCTCTCCTGCTTCCCAGCGCGGCTCTGCAGCCACCCTGACTTCATCCCTGTCACCGCGCCAGCGCGGGGCCGCCCCTCCGCCTCCTCCTCCTCCTGCCCGTGCATCCCTCCCGTCTGCCCGGGCGTTCCTCGCTGCGCTGCCCGACCCCAGCGCTCTGCCCTCGCCCAGCCTGACAGCCTGACACGGAGCAACAGCAGGTCCCGCTATGATGGAGAGCGCCAGCAAGGCTGCTTCAGATGTCAGGCATGCCGTGCATGCTCTGGAATCACCGCTGGATAAGAAACCTCGCTGGCAGGGGTCACTGCTGCTCCGGCAGGCTCCGGATGTCTCTGAGCGTGAGAGGTGCAGTCTGCGCTTTAGCCCTGCGGGGCTGAGGCCAGAAATGTCCCGGTCCCCTTCCCTGTGTCCCAGGGAGGACACAGCTCCGGCAGAAACGCCCTGTCAGGGTGTTAGGAGCCCTCTCTGCTGCACCTGCTGGGGAAGAAGATGCATCTGTCTGCCCACAACCCACGGCTCAAGTGCCGAACAGGTCCGTGGAGCTCCCTGGGGCACTTGGCAGAGAGAGGCAAGCTGTGCTGCCGGCGTGGCGACCGCCTGTCTGCTTCTCCCGTCCTTCTCTCAAGTGTTTTTTCCTATTTCCCAGTGTGCCTTTGGCCAGACCGAAGGGCGTTCCCGTGCTGTGCACCTTTGCCTGCCAGGAGCAGCGGGTCAGGATGGGATGGGCGTGTGGCAGATGCTGCAGCTGCAGATGCCGGCTGTGAACTCGCTGCTCCCCTGGCTCGGCTGCAGCCTCACCGCTCTCCATTTCCTCCGTGAGATACAGGAGAGGGGAAGAACCGAGGAGCTGTTTGCTGTTGCATGGAGCATCAGGGAAATGAAGCAGATGTCTGATGCAGGAGAATGTCTGACAGTGAACGCAGCCCCAGCAAGAAGCCCCTGTCAGGTTGCTTGGTTGCACATGGCCTGCTGTCCCCACCACCCCATGCCCTCTCTATGGGCTGACTGGGCAAGCAGCTGAAGCCATTGCTGCAGGCCAGACTTTACCAGGCCACTGCTTTATCTTGATCTGAGACCATCAGCATCAGCCCTGAAACCCCAAAATCCCAGGAAATGCTCAAGCAATGGGCAACCAGAACAGAAGCAACCATCTCCTGGGGGAACTCCCCCCTCCCCATTGCATCCCCATGCAAAAGGGACAGCGTGTTTATTTTAGGAGAAGCAGAGAAGAAAAACAGCAACCCCCAGCCCAGAGGCTGCTGCCTGGTGTTACTTGTGGCACTTTGTGCCTAGAGGTCTCTTCAGGGCATTCAGATGCTCTCCAGCAATTTTGTGTTGTGACACTGCAGACATAGGCTCAAAAGCCAAAGTGCTGAACTCAAGAGGGTGTCTGTCTGTAGTAACACACAGAGATTGAACCACACATCAGCCCTGCACAGCAGGGACACCCAGCTGGGCACCGAGGGATGTGGCCTGTGTCCCAGGGATGCTGCTCAAAGGGGGGGTCAGCAAGAGCTGTGTCAGTAAGAGCTGTCACTTCAGTGGACCTTTTGGGGTTGAATGGCCTCAGCTTTACTAGAGGCTCTTGCTATTCCTGCTGCAGAGATGAACATGCTTAGGCTTCAGTTCTCCCAGCTCCATATCCACCTTCAGCAAAGGATGAAGAAGTCAGTAGAGCTACCAGGCTGTCAAACCAAAATCTCATGCATGGTCACCTATTCCTGCTCTGCTTGAGGACTTCTTGTCTAAAACCAGCAGCAAAAGGAAGATCCTTGAAGACACAAGGTGTTTCTGGCTGTGCAGCATAGGAAAATCTTGATGGTGTCTCCATTCACCCATGTCATTGTCACTGTTTTGAAGATATTTTGATGGTGTGAGTGCATGCAGCTCTCCCCATGCAATGGCAGAAAGGGAACAGTGATGGGGAGGCTCTGGGGAGTGTCCAACAGACAGCCATGCTCCAGAGCCATCCAGACAGGCTTGGAGTCCATCCATCCTCCCTCCAGATCAATGCTGCAGTTTTGCCTCCATGTAGTGTGTGCATCGGCCTGTCCCCGAGGGAGCACAGCTGCTGGAGCAACGTGCACACTGAGATTCCCACTGATGGGTTTCATGTGAAGCTCTGAAATCAAGAACCAAGACCATTCACAGGCATCTCCAGCAGGATGGGGACTGATCAGGGGCCAGCCCCATCAGTGCCTTGGCCAAGAGCTCAGTGAGCCACTGCACTGCCTGTGCTGGGTCTCTGCTCTGCCCATCGAGTTTCCCAGATGTGCTGATGCAGGGTCCACACAGCAGCAGCCAGGTTCCTGCTTTCCTGCTTTGCCTTCTCAGGTGATGGACCATATTCCTGCTGCAACCAGAGCAGAGTGCTGGAGCCTATCTCCTGTAACACAGACCCACCAGGGGCTCAGGAAATGTGGAGCCAGAGCATGGGATGTGCCACCCTCTCCTCCACCCATCCACAGTCCACTCCCCCTCACAGCCACCCCAGCATCTCTGGAGGGTGAGGACAAATCCCCCAGGTGCATTTCTGCAAAACAAACGAGCTCTGCTCGCCATTTTTAAAGAAACAAACCAAGCTTGAAGGCAGAGCCTGGCAGGCCAGCTGCTTTCATTCTGGAGTGCTGGAGCTGGGGGAACATCACTGCATCTTAATGGCATCAGGCTGGACAGAGATCAGGATTCTGGTGGCAGAGGCAGTACTGGCACTGTTATAAATAGAGCAGCCACGGTAACTGCTCATGAAGGTTTATGGTCTTTAGGATTTGGAGGATCAGTATCAGGCTACACTGAGAGATGTATTATCCTCAGCATTGGTAGGATCTAAGGGAAGTGCAGGGGGAGGACAGTAAATGAGCGTGGGTTTGGAAATCATCCCTCCTGTGAATCCAAGCGTGAGCCCTTGGAAAGGTGCTCTCTGCTGGCTCCTCTTGCCTTGCTCTGCCTGCTCTGGGAGGGTTAAACCGTGTGAGGCTGCAGCAGTGGCAGCATTTCAAGCCAATCTCTGCCCTGTTGCAGGAAGCAAGGATTTGCCCCAGGGCAGCACCTGCCAGAGCCCTGCAGCTACAAAGCACCTTGTAGGAGTCTCGCTGCCATCTCACCTAAAAATTATTCCAAGTATTGAGGCTCAGGCAAAGGCCTCCTGCAGTCTGTGGCCTGGATAGCTGCAGGGGCTGGCACTGCTCAGGTACACCAATGCCTGTGCCCAAAGCACTGGCATGGAGATCATTCTGCCTGGCCAACATCACTTCCCCAGCCTCACACCCAGCTTCCCACCTGCACGTGTCCAGGAAACATGGCAATGTCCTGCCAGGCTGTCCCCACCTTTTAAGGGGTATTTTTAGACTGGATCATTTCATAGCCTGGGCTACAGCAGACTGAGGGATGAGCTGTGGCAGAGCAAGGAGGGGGCACTGCACTGCAGTGCAGAGGGAGACCAGGCTGGACCTGGAGCTGGGTTTATTGCAACCCCGTTGTTGCACTGTTCGTTCCCTCCCCGTTGGCATGTACTGCACAGCTATTTCCCCTCTGTGCAGTGGTAGGTTTTGCACAGCTGAGTCTCATGGGATGTTTCTGCAGGAAGATTTCGTAAGCTTTAGTGCTCCGCTGCTGCGGGAGCGCTCCTGCCTTCCCCGTCTGGCCTAGAACATGTGGGGTGATCAAACAGCTCTCCCAGCTCTCCCTCACACCATGGCTGGGCAGCTCACGGCCTTTGGGGGAAACTCAGCCCAGCTGCGTGCTCCGGCCAGTGTGGATGTCCAGCTCCTGCCACCTGACCGTCCCATGTCCCTGAAGTCAGGGTGAGGCAAACTGGCACTTGGCCCCTCAGCACCATCCACTCCCCAGGCCTTGTGTCACTAACATGTCACCCTTGAGGAGGGCACGGCTGTGCCCGTGCCTCAGGAGCGGCTCCTCATCCCGCGGCTGGGACCCGCTGTGAAGGTCACCTCGGGGCTTCCGACAGGGCCGTGAGGGGACGGGCGGGTGGCGGCGCTGCGCCTTTAAGAGGGCCCGGTGCGCGGGCTGCGGCCCGGCGGCGCGCTTCTGATTGGCCGGGCGGGCGGCGCGCGCGGCGAGGGCGGGGCCAGCCATTCACAAATTTCCGAGCGGCTCTTCCTCCCTTAAAGGGGCAAGGCCGCGCCAGCCGGGCGCACAGCTCCCCTTCACCCGTGGCTCTGAGGGACATCCGCATTGGTTTTTCTCCCCGCGGCTGGGCGGGTTTCCCTGCAGGAAAGTGTGTTCTGGGGCAGCACTGATGAGGCACCAGCATCCCTGTGAGTCACTGGCTGTGGGCGGTGGGAGTTGCAGAATGGGCTTTGCTCCGTCTGGACGGGGCAGATTGGAGCAGGGGAAAGAGAGAATGCGGAGTTCCCCAAAGTGTTCCCCTTCTTGTTCCCCAAGCAGGGTGGGAATAATCGAGGAAGGGACATCTCTGGGCCCTGGATGTGGGGGAAGGTCCCTCTGGGCAGGTCTGTGCTGAGTGGTGCTGAGCCCTTGCCTCCCTTTCAGGGCCACACGTTGCCCCACTCTGAGGAGAGTACCTGTTCCTGCAGGGATGGGTCCTGGTGAGGAGCTCCTGAGAGTCAGCCTGTGGGGCCTTGTGGCCCCAAGGTCATTTCAGCTTAGGCAGAGCCAGCCAGGAGATCTCCACAGGCTTGTACAGCCCAGGCAGGGTGTGTGTGGCTCCCACTAAAGCTGAGGTATGTGAGCATAGCCAGGGGCAGCTTGGGACTAGTGAAGGGTGCAGGGAAACAGGATTTCTGGTGGTGTCACACTGGGACAAGCCAGACATCAAGGTACAGGACCAAAAAAATAGCAACTGATTCTCTTAAAGATAGCGAGATTACAAAACACCTTGCTGTGACCCTGATGAGGAGTTGTGAAGTCGTGCCCTGGTCACACTGTCAAAGCTTCCCTCTGCTCCCTCATTTTCTAAAGGCAATGAGGCACACACAAGGAGTGGGCACCACAGACCGTGGGACACGTCAGTGCTGTAATTGCCATGCCCTTGCAGGAGCAGGGCTCCCCCCTGCCGTGGAGGGAAGTGCGTTAAGGCAGCCCACAGCCAGCCCATGCTTCAAGTGCTCCAACACAAGGAGCATCCCTGCCAGGTGATGGGGAGAGCAGCTGTGGGCATTGTGAGGCTGTCAGGAATTCCATAAAGCCTGCTGCATTTGATTGTTATTAAATAACGCCTCCAGGCTCTACTTTACAGGCAGGGAGCCTGAGCCCTGCTGTAAGGACCTGCCTCATGTCTCCATCACTCCCCTCCCCTAGCACAGCCATGGAAGACATTTAGTTGTCCACGATGTGAGTTGCAGAAACCAGCCAGTGGTGTCTATTAAAGACTCTCGTGCCGTTGCTGCCACAAGCGAGGATGCAGTGACTGGGCAATGCATCAGGGATCATTAATAGATTAAAAATGGTTTTGCCCTGGAGGAGAATAATTTGTTGGGCATCTGCCCTGAGAGTGCTGAGAGCTATTGGTCCCTTGGTATGCCTGGTTGTTATTATCCCAGCTGCACATTTCCCGGCGTGAATCGCTGCTGGTGGCAGCAAGGAGCAGCCATGGAGTGAGATGTTTCTTACCCTGCCCCTTCCCACTCAGCTGTGACTGCACAAACCCTCCAGTGCTCACAGGAACCTCCAGCCCCATTTGCCCACAGTGGCTGTGCAGCCAGCTCTGCAGAGCACCTCTCCTAGATCCAATTGAGAAGACACAGACCCAGCAAATGGCAAATTCCTGCTGGGTGGGGTGTGTGTTAGTGCTGAGGAATTGACTGACAGACTGAGTCGAGTTCAGCTGGTCCCTCTCTTTGCTGCTCATCTCTTCCTAACCTGCCTAGATATATTTCCCTGCTGCCTCCCTGGGCTGCATGTGTTGGGTGTCTTTTTGCAGGTGATTGTGATGGAAAAAGGCACCTCCCCCATGCAAAACTGCCCTCCCCTTCCTCCTGAGGATTATAAAGATTCCCTGTCTGCACTCAGGCTCAGAGCAAACGCGTGGCTTTGCTTTCCCTGGCAGGATCCAGCTCCTCTTGGGTGATAGTCAAGCACTCATGTGACTGCTGTCTCTGTGAGGAGCTGGCTGCCTTCGGCCTGCCCCATCTTCATCCCCTGCTCCTAGAAGGGGCTGTAGGTACAACAAACCCACAGTGGCACCTCACATTTGCCTTCCTCTTCCCGCAGGGCTTCATGCAAGAGGAGGGGAGCAGCGGCAGGGGCTGAAATGCCGGTGACACCAGATAAAACCTAGCTCTGTGCCATCTTCGTGCCTTGTAAATAGCATCACCTCCGGGGATTTCTTGACACTTTGCTGAAATTAGCACCTGTAAAAAGAGCAGCTGCCAAAGCTGAATTTAAATAAGACGGGGAGAATGCCGGTAGGAAGAGGGTAGAGAATGAGGGAGCTCTTGAATCACTTCCCTCCATGAAGGCACCTGCTTGGAAATGAGCTCCCGTCTCCTTTAGCCCTGCTCAAAGCTCACATTACTGCAGCAAGATGCCCATAGCTGCCCCACAGTGCCTGCCCTGCCAGACACAGGCCTGGGCACCCCAGTGCAGGTGCCCACATCACTTGGTCTCCCAGAAAAGCCACTCCCAGCTTCCAAAATGCCACTAATCACTCAAACAAGCTGGAGAAGTACAGAATGTGGATGCCCCTGGCCAACCAGTCCTGGCCTCCTCTTAGGCTTGATTAGGTATCCCAAGTCCTGTGCAGCATTAGGAAACATTGCAAGTAACCATGGATTACTTTTTTCCCCTTTAATTGGGGCTAGCAGGTGGCACATGCAGTTCATTACGAATGCACACGAAATAACTCCCGTGGCAGCTAAAATGGGAAATGTGGAGTTTGGGGAGGGGAGATGCAAGCAGGTAAGGAAGGACTGTAAAGAGCTGCAGCAGTTGAGGCTCAAGACCCCTCTGTTTGCAACTGGCAATGAGGCACTAACAGATAAGAGAGCTGGGGGAAGTGCTATAGGGTGGAGGCACAATACTGGCACTCCAGGGCTGGCAGAGAGAGTATTTCCCATTGCATGAATGGCTGTGAAGGCAGCCAGAGACTGAGCACAGAGAGGACCAGACACCTTCCTTGTGGAGGATGCACCAAAAAAAGAAAAAAAAAAAAAAGAGGGAAAAAAATCAAATTAAATGCTTCTCTTTATTGTTCACTCAGCTCCTTATTAAAGCATTTTTCCCTAACAGCTCTTGTCCTTTGCTTCTGCACTTCCTCCCTGAGTGAATGCCCATGTCCTTGCCTGCCCCCATCCCAGGACAGAGTGACAGGAGATGTTTCTGGAGAAGGGCAGGTGTGAGCAGTTGGAGTGACAAACTCTGCTTGTGCAGTTCCCTGGTGCTTTCATCCCACCCCAGTCAGCCTCTTCTAGACATGGGGCTCCTGACTGACCTTGGCCCAAAGATGGCTTTGGAGAAGGCCCATGGCAGTGGGGAGGATCCCTGCAACCTAACCACGCCATCCCAGGGTGGGAACTGCTTCCCAGGGTGGGAAGGAGGTTTGCAGCTGGGATGGACAGTAATTAGTTATGCACAGGTACTGAGCATACCTCATTGATGATGTTATCTCAGAGGTGCAGATGGGCAGGTAGCCAACAAGGAATTCATGTCCTTTTGCTCTCATGGGGGAGACACTGGCTACCTGCCCTTTTTTACAAGGCTTTTTGCTCTACTTTGGTGCAGCAATCCTTTATCTCAGCCTCTATCTGTCCCCCAGTCCTTCCTGTCATTCCCATCTGATGGCACAAGGAGCAGTAGAAGATGTGGAGATGATCATAATTTCTTAAAACCTGAGGTGTAAAGTCCTCTCTTAAAGCCAACACTGCACACTTTCCTGCCATGCACACATCCACAGTTTTTCACTGATTAATTCTGAACAAGCTTGCTTTGCATGCAGGCATCCCATCCTGTCCTGCCCCAGTGAGCTCCTGGGCTCTGCAATGCCCTGTGAGCTCTGCAGGGTGGAAACACTTTTTTGTGTGCAGCCTTTGGCTTCATCTTGGTGCCTCTCTTTGGGTCAGTGCCACGGTGCCTCTGGGACTGAAAACTGTCCAGAGGGAGCCCAGGGGAGCAGCAGGGTGAGCCTCACCTGTGGGGCTGTTTCTGAGGGCCCACAGCACTGCTGTGCTCGTCTGCTCGAGGTCACCATGGTGAGGACAGGTGCTTTAGACTTGCTTGTCCAGGAACATCATGACTGTTCTAAGCCTACAGCTGGGAAATTTCTCAGTGTCTGAGCCACTCCACCATTCTGTGGCATCAAGCCACCTTGTGATTGAGGTGACCTGAGCAGCCTAGAGACAGTGAAGTGCAGGCACTGCTGGAGAGGACAGGGGCTGCACTGTGCAGTGGGGAACATGGTGCTTGGGGGAAATGCCTGTCCTAATTATGGGGTGTCTTCTGCCCCCTCCCCTTCACCCAGAAGCAACCATTTCACTTGACTGCTTGGGAGCAAACCCTGCAGGAGCACCTCTGTGTGCAGTGGTGAAGTGCAGAAGTAATTTTGCACTGCAGTTTAAAGAGCTAAAGGAACAAGGAGTGGGCAGGGGCATTTATCTGACCAGCCATCATGCACTTCCTCCTCCCACAGCCCTGCTCGTGCCCAGGGCCATATTACACCAGCTGCAGGAGGCCAGGAGGAGCCTTGCAGACCTTGGAACCTGAACTGAGGTGTTGCACCACTATATCTTGTGGCTCAGCTTGTGGCCCCGTCCTGCTTCTGTGTTTTAGCCATATCCTGTGGGCGTCCTGTGCACATTTCATTGCTCTTCTACATATTTATCTGCCATTTCTTGAAATAGTTTTTTTTACCTACCCTAGTGTTTTTTACAACCTTTAAGCATTAAGAGGCCAGGTTCAGATTCTAAATGACCAGATGTGGGGTTTTGTAATGGGTTTTCTCTCTCTCCCCATCAATTTCTCTGAATGACTCTTATGAACTTCTTCCAGTCCTGCACTTCTATGCAAGAGGTGAAGGACTGCCTGAGCTGCCCTGGGAGCAGCACCCCTGCCCTGCTGCAGCAGCAGGCATTTCTGCTCTGCTTTTACCATCCCCTGATGGCAGTAGGAAGGCCCAGCAAAGGCCCTTGGGGTTTCTGCACCCCCAGTGCACCTGTGGCTCATGGAGCAGTGGCAGCATCCCCAGGGTGCTGTTCTTTATGGAGCACATGTGGTAACACTTCCAAAAAAGCAAGATGAGAACTGATACAGAGATGCAACGGAGGTGCTGCTGCCAGCCTAGCGACCAGTTCAGATCTTGAATAATTATTTCATACTCCAGTGCTGCCCACAGCTGAAGCAAAGTGAGCCCCTCTTGGCGTCAACCACAAAGCTGGCAGGGCTGCCCTGGCCGCTCGGGGCTGGAGGAACGGCACCGCACAAAAGGGCCGGGAGACGGGCTGAGGGCAGCCGCAAGGTGATGCCTGAGGCAGCGCAGGATTCGGCTCCTTCTGGATGCCGCCTGCGCAGGGGGCAGCGGGGGCGGCGCGGCCGGGGTCTGCCCGGAGCGCGGGGATGAGGGGCGCGGGGATGAGGAGTACGGGGATGAGGAGTACGGGGATGAGGAGTATGGGGATGAGGAGCGCGAGGATGAGCGACAGGGATAAGGAGTGCTGGGATGAGCGCGGGGATGAAGAGTGGGGGGATGAACGGCGGG
>VXBB01002373.1:63720-76099 GCA_013399915.1 Illadopsis cleaveri
GTCGCGAGCAGCCGGCGGGGATGCCGGGGCTGGATGCCGGGGCTGGATGCCGCCGTCGTTGCGGATGGCTGTCGTCGTCGTCGTCGCTCGGGTTGGCCGTCGGAGCCGGTGGGGTCGGCGCTGCCGTTGTTCGGGCTGGCTGCTGCGGTCCTGCCCAGCGTGGGAGCCCAGCACTTGGAGCAGCCTTCCCGGGGCCGAACGGGGCCAAATGGATCTTGCTTGGCGCGAGGTGGTCGTCGGGCGCGATATATTTTGGACGCCCCAGCTGAGGTGCCTCGCTGCTTGCGGTGCCGTTGCCTGAAGCCCTGGCAGCATCAAGGGCATCCCATCAATCCTGTGTTTAGCAGGCACGGTGCATGCTGCCCGCTGGGCAGCCTCGTGGGTTCGCAGTGTTGCTTGCCAGCGCTCCCAAACTGTCACCCACTCTCCATTGAGTTGTGGTTTCCTCGCTCTGCTGCTACGTCCCTGCTCCCCGAGATTATTACGTAACCCTGCTCTGGTCGCTGGCGTGCTGTGTGCATTCTGCCCCGTTTCACTGCCTCCATTTCTTCCCACACACGTTCATTTTATTACTGTTCTCCAAGACCCATTCTCGGGCTGTGTCTCTCTCCCCTAAATGGAGAGACCAGTCTTATTTTGAACCCACAAGCTGGCTTAGAAAATGGTTGGATCTGTTTGCAAAGCATTAAAATGGAGGCTAGACCCTGCCTGAAAAACAATTTACCCTGCTTGAGAGAAAGGCATTTCAGTCTGCTTCTTTCATTCATTATCTTCAAACCTCACATGATTTCTTATTGATCCTTCTAATTATTATTTCAAGATGCTGTAGCAGGCAGACACACGGGAATCAATGGGAATTCTCTCCTCCTCTGCTCTCGGCAAACACAACCCTCTTCTTCCCTTCCACTATTTTTTCTTCATTACTGTCTCGGTCTGAAGCTCTGGTTGAAATAATTAGATTCATAGCTGATAGCTCAGATGATATTTACAGAAGGCACCAAAAACCCCAGCCACCTTCCTCTGAGCCTGCTCCTGCTTTCTCTCTCTTTCTCTGCCACTCTTTGCATCAAAATCAGCCTCAGCTCTCTCTCGCCTGCTGATTCCTGGCAAACATTCTTCCATCTTTCCTCCACTATCTCTTTCCTTCCCTCCATCCAAAGCAGCGAGCTCGGGGAGCAGAAAATCAAAGCACATTTGCTCCTTCCTTTCTACTCCTGCTTGCATGAAAGGTCCGGCCCAGTATTCCTGGTAAGACGATTGCAAGCAGTGTGAGAAGGAAGTGATGCCAGCTGCATTGCTGCCGTGGCAGGCTGGGCAGGGGAGCCTTTCATGTTTTTGCAATGGTGGAAGAGAAATCATTGTCTCTTTGTGGTGCTGCCATGGAGCTTGGGCTGCTCGGAAAGTCAGCGTTGGGAATCTCTGCTCTGCCTTTGCCTTTCTGAACATGAAAAAAAAAAAAAAANGCTCCTCACGGCATTGCAAGCAACAGAGGATGCCAGTGTTTGAGGCTGTGTGAGCATAGCGGGGTCTGCATGTAGAATATGACATGTGTGGTATGTGCACTGCCTGTATCAGAGCAGGCAGCAGCTCCCTGGTGTGGAGCAGATAAATGTATGCCGTGAGTAAAGCTTTGCAGCAAACGCCTCGGCAACGCTCTCCTCCTGAGCCAAGGGTGCAAACTGCCTGAGCCCTGAGGAATCCATGTTCTACCCAGCCCAGTGGTGGGCAGAGGGACAAAAGGTGGTAACATGGAAACATCTAGGCATGGGCTTCTGCCCAGGCAAGCAGGTCCAATTGGCTCTAGGAGGCCAGGAGATGTTGGACTCTGGGTAGATTTGGCTGGAGGTTGCAGATGCAAAGCAATCTCCTTCACAGGCTGCCTCTGTGTCCAGGAGAGCCTTGGCTGGAGGCACGGCTGCCATTTTTCAGGGCTGCCCCTTTAAATGAGCTCACTGTCCCTGAAAGCACTTCCAGCAGCTGAGGTGGGAAGGAGTGCACAGACCAGGAGTCTTTCCTGGGTAAGCAGGGATCTGTTAAACCCCTGGGGAGCTTCACCACCTCTCATTTAAGCATTTTTTTCTCCCCTTGCTTCTTCATGCAAGCAGAGAAGTGTATGCTAGTGCTGTGGCACCAGAAACGTGCTCACAAGTTGCATATGGTGGTGTATGTTCTCTGACATCATGGCATACTCACAGACCCTGTGTGCAGCTCCACGGCATGTGAGACATGCCCACACGTGCTGCCCAACACACGGCACAGCCCCAACGTCAACCTGCACCTCCTCCCACTTCCAGCCCCCGTCTGTTCTCTCCTCCTGCCTCTCCCCTTCTCTAGGACACATTTTAGCTTGCTCAGGCAATGCCAGTAACTGAGCACCCCTAATCCTCACCAGAGGGAGGGAGGAAATCCCTGAGGTCTAGGTATCTCGTATCTTTTTTGCTTTGCTTTCCTTCTCCCCTCTGAGATCTCTTCCATTTCTTTTCCCTTATCTATCCATGTTCCCTGCTCATTAGTTCCCGGTCCCTGCACTTGATGTCATTGCTGTCCTCCATTGTTTCCATCACTATCCCTCCCGTTGGCCCTGTGCCCTCCTTGACCCCCTTTGCTCGCTGGTGGGGGACTCAATTCCTCCCCTGCCAGACTGGGGTGACAGGAGGACTCCTGGCTTTGGGGGAGGAACAGCAGTGTGATCCAGGGAAGCGTCCCTGATGTGCAGCACTGGAGCAGCAGACTGCTCAAACCCCTCCTCTCCCTGCACAGTGACGCCCACGGCCTCTCAGGAGAGGGGTGCTCAGCTGCCTGGCCATGGCCAAGCCCCTTCTCCAGCACTGCTCCAAGAGCTGAGGGTTCAGAAGCAGCACCTTTCCCTCCCCCAGGGAATGTCCAGCCCTGAGTCTTAGTTCACTCTAAAGACCCTGGTGACAGGCACAGTGACCAGGGGGAGGCTCCCTCATGAGGGTCCCAAGGGTGTCACCAGCATTTTCATGTTGATTTTGGATGTCTGGGGATGGGCTGGGGAAGGGGCCCAGGGCAGTGCAGTTCCCTGGCATGCAGTGAGGAAGTGCCCTCTGCCCCAGGGCTGCCCCAGGTTTGCTGGCCCTGCTTGGCTAGGAATGCAAAAACCTGCTGCTCCCCTTTCTGTGGTCCCTTTCTCCCTCTTGGGGTGGTCACGAGGATATAGAGGGGAGTTGGAGCAGCATTGCAATGAGACCTTGACCACCTGCAAATGCCCAGAGCATGCCAGGCTTGTGTGGCCTCCACCCTTGGCAGAAGTGTTTCATGTCCAGGCAGGTGGAGGAGTGGGACAGATCTTCCCTGCCCGCCCTCAGCAGTGAGTGTTTCACTGATTTTCAGGGGTGGTTTTCCATGCACAAACGTTGCTTGTTGAGTTCCTCCCATGCCCTGGGCAATTAACTGCAGTAGGTGGGCACAGGACAGCACATCTTGGCTGAAGCAGCAGCCTTTGCTGAGCCTTCGGGTGATGCTGGACTTGGGGCTCCTGTCTCTTGGGGCATGAGTGACACGGGGAGGAAAGAGCCTTGGAGAAACCGTGGGGGTTCAGACCAGGTTTCTGTGTGATGAGCAGGTGTGGCTGGAAGGAAGGAGGGAGAGCACAAAGGGGGCAGGCAGGAAGCCAAATACAGGTTGCTTTGTGGGAAATGGCTGAAGCCCCAGATGTTCCCTGGGGAGGTGCGAGGGAGGGTGAGAGGAACAGGGTGCCGGGGACACGGAGGCAGTGGAGGTGGTGAGGTTGGCAGGGTGATGTTGCTATGGCTACTCCCGTGCTATTCATAGAAGAAATTAGCTAAATCTTTGCACTGAAACGTGGAGGAGGAGAGAGGAGGAAGGCGTTCTCTGTGTTTGGAGGGAAGGAGAGAAGCCAAAACAGGAAGGGGGTGAAGTTTTCCTTCTTTTCTCTGTGCCTGCACTGTGGAGGGGCATTTCAGGGAAGCACTGCTGCCTGAGCTGGCCAGCACTGGCAGGACGTGGAAGGATGCAGGCAGAGAGGAGCTGTCCCATGGGAAAGCTCCCCCTGCAGAGCTTCCACACAGAGCCCCACATGGCAGGATGAGTTCTGTATCGTGCCAGGAGCACAGGAGACATCCTCTTAATTAAAGGCAGCCAATCTGTGAAAGGTATTTTTGGCAACCTAAATGTAGATGCAACTGTAGTGAAACTTGTCCTTTGCATCTGGCTCCATTGCCGAACACAGTGCTTGTCTGTTCCTGGCCCCACCCATCTCTGTGGTCACTGGTGGTCCCCCTCTCCTCCCTCCACCTCCAGCATCTCTTCCAGCACATCCCCCTGCCAGCCAGAGTCCCAGAAGTCTTCCCTCTCCCTCACTCCTCATCACACTCCACTCCCTCGTGAGAGTTTGATTCCCCTTCCACAGACCTGTTTGTCACCTCCTCACTCACGATGTGTAAATCTGCGTGTCTGTTCCTAATATATCCCCCTCCATCTGATCTCACCTCTCAGCTTGCTTCTTGGGCATCTCCATCTGGTGATCCTGCCGTCATCACCCAGTTGAGTTGCTATAACCAGGTACTGAGCTGCTCTCCTTCCCCCAAGCCCAGCCTCACACCCAGCCTCGCACCCGCCCTCGGCCCCTTGCCCCGTGGGGAGAAGCTGATTTTTCTGATGGTCTTGATGTTCCTTTCCTGCCCCTCAGATGAAATCAAGGCCTAGATAGTGCTTTTTTAAAGTCACCCCCTCTTTCCCAGTGCCTCTCCTGGGAAAACCTTTACACACAGATGCTGAGTGAGCTGGTTCTCCTCACCCGCCCCGGAGCATCCCGTGTCCTGCTGTCACCCATCCCCTGGATGAGGAGGGTCAGATGTTCTCAGTGCTGCTTCACAAAACGTGCTGAATTCATTTAGGAGTTGACAGCTGAGGACGTTTGTCTCCTCAGTTTACTTATTCACCTGTAAGACTTTCCTCCCTTTCTTTGGGCATGTGAATCCCTTAGACAGGGGTTGTACACTTGTGCTTGTTGGCTTTTCTGACTCATCCCTTTAATACTGTAAGGGATAATGCTGGAATTAGACAAGTGAGTTGAAGGACTGAGCTTAGCTCCTCTCCAGCTGGATTACTGACTGCTGCCTGCCAGCCAGCCCAGATGTGCAGACTGCAGCCCTAGAGCTGTGCCTGGCTGCTGGGTTTGGGGTCTTGAGCTGCTGGAGGGACCCTTGGAGCAGCCCAGGGAGAGGTGCTGGAGCTGATGTCTGAACTGGCTGTGCTGGAGATGTAGCTGCTGCTCTAAAGGCAGCATCTGAAGCCACACAGGTGGGAGAGTTCCCATCAATGCAACATGTGGAAGAAGAGCAAAGTACCTGCCAGAAATGGGAGGATGTGGCCCTGCCACACTGCTGGAGGAGGAGGAGGAGGTGGAGAGTGCATTGGTGAGGCATGCAGGGCTGAGCACGGGCATGTTTCAGCAGGGGTGTGTGCAGTGTGGAGGAAGTTGCTCCTGGTGAAGAATCTGGGGGCAGGAGGGAGCCCATCAGCCTCCAGCGTGACAGCACCTGCTGTCATTCCTGTTGGGGGGATGTCCCCTGCCCCCATGACTGCGCTTCCCACCAGCTCCTCCACCGTGACTGGAACCTGCCTGAGCCCAGTCCTGACCCATGCCAGGGGTTCAGCAGGGATCTGCTGACCATCCTCAGGGTGTACAGTCCCACAGGGGGTTGCATGAGAGGGAAACAGCTGTCCCAGAGACCCAGTCCGGGTACCCTGGGTGCAGAGGAGGGTGGGAGGAGGAAACGAAGCAGAAGCTGTCACTGTTCCTGGAGAGTTGCCTTGTTCGGGTAAGCCCCTCGGCACGTCGTGTGCTATTATGGGAGGAGAGAAGCTTCCGTTCCTTCCAGAGCTGTGAATGCTCATTTAGAGAGGGGAAGTCATTAAGACTAATCAGGACGTAATCAGGGCCGCGGTGATGTGCCGGGCGCCTGCTGAGCACAGCCCGGTGCAGGATGCTCTCCAAGGGGCCAGGGGAGAGCAGGTCCAGCACTGCTCTGTGCTGGGGGCACCAGGAACTCAGTGTGGGGGTGAAAGGGGCTCTGTCTGCCACCCCAAACCCTGCGTGCTCCAGTGAGCAGCTGTGATTCAGGGATGGGTGTAACCCTTGCTGTGAGGTTGTGCCAGCGCCGTGGGTGCAGTGGGCTGTGTTAATGCTCACAGCTGGTTTTAACACATGCAAAGATGGGATGATGTAGGGAGTCCTCAAGGGCCCTCGTTGCAAATCCAGCAATATGCTGTGAGCGTGTATCAGGGACTTAGAGATGAAAACTTTTAATACAGCGTTTAACAAGTCCAGAATACCTGAATTTGGAATGAACCTCACAGTTTAGCTTGCAGAGCTCGCTTGATGGGGTTTGCGGAAGAACAGCTCCAAGGGTGTAATTATTTTTGGGAACATGCAGTGCTTCAGAGCACCCCAGACCAGGCCCTAGGTACCTTCTTGTCACCTTTGTATTAACTGGAATTTATCTTGAATCTCTGTTGATGGATCTTGGTTTCCTTTCTTTCCCACAGAAACAGGTTTCTTAACACTTGTTAACTGGGTGTGCACTGGAATTTACTGAAAAGAAGAAATTAGGATATTTGAATCCCAGGAACAAAAGAAATCTTTATTTTAACACTGTTCCTTATTCCTTTTCCCCCTAAACATATGTATTTTTCTGAGAGGAAGATAAAAGCATGCGACTCTTTTGGATAATGACAACTCTTCCTGTGTAAAAAGGAATCAAGTCAATTTTATTTGGTACCGCCAGGTCAAAGAGAAGCTACTGAAGCCCAGCAGCTCTGCAAATTGGGTCACTTATTTTAGTGGGCTGAGCCTGGAACAGGATGTCTAACTTTCAAGTTTGAACACCCTGGCCTTAATGGTTTCTAAATGGAAACTTAGATTCGATAGAGCTTCTGTTTGGGAAGCTTTCTTCCTTCGCTACTGAGTAAAGGCTTTTTCCAATCCCTATTTAAGCAACTCTTTAAAAAAAAAAAAAAAGAAGAAAAAAAAAAAGGCACGAAAACAAAAGATTAAACCTTCAGTAGCTGCTTGTGTTCACATTACACTTTGGGCACTTCAGTGGCTTTGCCAAAGATCCTTGTGACCAGGCACCTTTCAAGTCCCGTGCTCCCTGTTTCCGGATGGCCGCGGTGCTTTGAGCCAGTGCCGAGGTGCTGCCATGGGGCAGGGACTCTGCTGCCATGGGGCAGGGACTCTGCTGCCACGGCCCCAGAGCCTGTTCCTGCCACAAAAACAGCCCATCTTGGACATCTCCCAGAGGCAGCCTGGAGAGAAGGGCTGTTCTTGCTTGCAGGCCACCAGGCTGGCTGGGAGCCGAGCAGGGACACAGGCAGCAGCTGGCACCTGGCTGGATGGGACTGACACAGTGGGTGCAGGCACCTGCAAGCTCCATAGTCAGCCCCAGCATCATTTCCTGCATCATTGATGCCACGTTTTGAGCTGTGCAGGAGGGCAGGGGCTCAGCCTGTCACTCCCCTTCATGCAGGCACGCTGTTGGGTCATGTCCTCGCCCTGCCCAAACCGTGTCAGCCAACAGGTTGCTCTTGCAGGAGGTGAGAAAAAGTGCAGAGAGAGTTACTTTATCCAGCCCAGTTGAAAGGAAGGGTGATTCATCTCTGGCCAAGAACTTTGTCAGCCTCCAAAAGTTTCCAACCTCTCTTTTCTTTTACTCCCTTTCCCTTTACTCTTTTACTTTTCTTTTATTCCCTTTCCTGAATGCTCAGCTCTCCCTCAGAGGTCTCCAGCTCTGTTGATGCTCCCAAGGTACCTCAGCTCTGGCCACCATGTAAAGCCCAGGAAAGCACAGAGAGATGAGCACAAGGATCTGTGAGGATGGGACCAGCCCTGGCAGCAGTGTGGTACCTCTCCCCTTGAGAATGGAAGGGTTAGGTCAAAGCATGGATTTGGTCTTGAGATGTCAGAAAAGCCCTGTATCTCATGGGCCAGCTGGGAGCAGGCTTCAGTCTGGGAAGGGATATGCCATGCATTGCTTCCTAACAGAAGGACTGTGAGGTGGCTTCCCTAGGCACAGCCAGGTGAAAACCAAGGGGGTCTATGGGGGGCCAGGAGCAACCTGGAGGGAAGATGCCAGCGCCTGTCTGCTCTACACACCTGTTCTCTGGCAGGGGCAGAGCCAGGACTCATCCCCTCCTTGCCTCAGGGAGCCTCAAGAGTGGCCTTCTGTCTGCCCTTGACCTCAAGGATGCTGTGGAGTGTCGCCAGACGGACACAAAGAACCACACTCACACTGTCCAGTTGTGAGACGAGAAAGAAAAAGTTTATTTTGGGTTTTGGGTTTAAATAGGGTTTGGACTTTGACCAGTGATTGGGGGACAAGGTTGACACCTCTCTGACCCCACTGGTCAAACCAGAATTTGTCTTTCCCCCAGGAAGGAATGCATGCTTTACAAAACATCACTCTTTGTTTATGTTACATGAGAAAACTCCAGTACAGAATGTAAACATCAGAAGGCTGAAAAACCAGGGCCACAGGAGGAGAAGCTGTGTCCTCTCAGGGGCAGTGGGAGAGTGTAGGGCTCTGGCTTGGTGCAGGAATAGCCTAACATTGAGAAAAGCAGCATCTGGGCACAGGGCAGGCAGGCCTGGCACAAAGCACATGAGCGTGTCAGTGCTCATCAGGGTGAGCAGCGCTGAGCACGGGCTCTCCCTGTGTGCCGTGCAGGCAGGACCTGAGCTTGTTCCTGTGAAATTAATTCATCAGCTTGGTACAAACCCGCTCCCCACAGCAGCAGGAGCCTGGTGGTGTCTGGGCACCCTGCAGCCAACCCCGCTGGCACGGCAGCATCACATCACCCTCAGTGTCCCTGAGCCAGTACCTGCTTGTTCACAGCCAAAATTCGACACAGTTGGGTCCTGCGACAGAGCAGCTGCTTTCATAGCTGTAAATGCACAGCTTTCTCCATGGTTTAACACCCTTTTTAAAAAAAAAATCAAAGCAGATGGAGTTGGACTACAAGCAGCTCAGTGTCGGCCCTGATTAGATAATTCTGTTGGGCATTTCCCCACTTGTGACCTCTGCCCCTGAGAGCTTTTAAAGGGATGTAAAGACTGAATTTCACTTATCTCCAGAGCCATTTCCTTCTGAGTGCTACTGTTATACCTCAGATGATATGAAACAAAGGATATTAAAAGACAGATTGAATTTTCGCTCTGATGCAGCGTGGGGAAATAAAGGAGTTAAATTAGTACTTTGCTTCTCATGCATTAGCCCAGTGTCTCAAGCAGTCACTCTGTCCTGCACATTCCTTCTTGCATGACACATGGGGCACACCAGCCTCCTGCAGAGACCAGCTCTGTGTGTTAGGCCTGGTATTTGGCATCTCTGGAGGCTGCTGTAATTCCTGTTGCTGGTTAAGATGGAAATGTGTTTATATGTGATCACAATCCAGTTACCCTTGTCCTGGGATATCTGTAGTATGTGTATTTTTTCCTCCAGGAGATACCTGGCCCCCATGCTGGTTCTGTGGAGGGTGTGAAGCTTTGGCAAAGCTTTGGGATCTCAGTTCTGGAGACCTTATCTTGAACTTTCAGTTCAGAGTGTCCCTGCCCAACTCCTGTGTGCCAGCCCTGAGAGCAGTCCTCAGGGAAATGCCACAGGGCAGGACCCAATCCTCAGCAGCAGGCTAGTGAACCTCCTCCATTTGCACATAATTGCAGCTTTTCTTTTGCTTGGAAGTTTTGGAAAATCATCATGTTTTGCAATTCCTATCTTTGTGATAGCAGACGACAGCAGTAGAAACTGAGGTGAGGGGTGATACCTGCAGATGTTTGGTGCTCCCAGGTGACTCTGTTAGTGTCACTGGGCTGCCAGGGCCCAAGGGGAGCCCAGATAGCACCAGTCCCTCTCAGATCACTACCCAGAGGGGACATCTGAGTGTTTCTGAAAGGCCACATCCTGTGCCTGAGATTTTTTCTGAGCACTGCTGGCCTGCCTGTCTGCTCCCTGCACGTGCTGCAGTGCTATTGCTGCAGCCTGTAGAGGAGGAGACTTCCCCTCTGCCCTGCATAGACCCACTGCCTTCTCCTGGCTTGGACTGGCTCCCTCTCTGGGGGCTGCCTGGGGCAGATTGCTGCTCCCTCCATCAGCACCTGGGCTGTGGCTGCCACTAAGGCTGTCATGCAGAACCCTGTGAATGCAAAGCTCTGCTTCTCTCAGCCCCCGTGAGAGCAGAGAGCTCTTGAATCCTGACCTTCAAACTTCCTCCCCCTTCACCATGGCTCCCTTTGACTCCTGTTGCTGCCCAGATTTTCTCAACAGCTGTCCTCTGCCTCGCTGGCTTTGTGCCCAGATCAATCTCTCTGCATCTGAGCAGTGCCCTCCTCACTCCCCAAGGTCCCCCTTGAGTCCCTCCCATCCCCGGACACCGAGTGCCTCTGCCTGATGGAGAGAGTTCAGGGCACCTCCAGCTCCACTGGACTTTGGTGATCCTGCTGCCATGGAGTAAGCACTGCACGACTTGGAGCTCTTTTCTTTCCATTTGTAAACCCCCCCAAGCACAGACAGGGCCTGGTAAATAATATTGTGATGAAGGGGTTTAGATGGAAGAGATCTGACAGCCCCCATTGAATGTGATGTGAATGCACAGCCCTGTTCCCTCTCCTCCCTGCATGCAGCAAACCCCTGCTCCTTAGGGCATAAATTACTTACCATTCCCTATAGAATTGAGGGCATGGTTAATTCACCAGCATGTTCCTGCTGCCCAGCAAAAAAATTATGACACTCTCTCTCCTTCCCTGGCTAGCAGAGCTGCTCAGTACCTCTGCCTGACGTGTGGAGGGAGGAAAAAGCTTTTTATATTCAGGTCCTCTGCTTATTTCTGAGTCTTAGGTCTTGCCTGACTCTTCAGTAGGACAGGCAAACTGCAAATATTCAAATATTTGCAAGTGGAAGTCAGAAATAATGCCTAAACACCTTTAGTAGTTGGAATATCTGGCCACAGAAGGCAAGTGGGGATTTCCTGGTCTGAGTTCCTCCTGACCATGTGTGACTTTGTTTTAGAGCAGCGACTCACATTTGGTATCTCCTGGGTCCCATCTGGAGCCTGAGTGGGAAATTGTGCTCCTAGCAGTATTTTGAGATGTAAAAAATCACTAGTGTGGAATGGCTGCAAAGGATGCTCAGTGCACAGGGAGAAGGCTAAACAAAATGTGTCCTTAGGGCTCACCACTGTGTGAGTGAGGCAATGTGATGTGTGATTTTTGGGCTATTATTAATTCAACAAAGAGTGCAGTGGGGCTCAGTGGAGGACTCGGGCTGGACCTGCAAAAGCCTCTATAACATTATTATATGGAGCACTTCTCCCTGGGAGGGATCCAGAGCATCATTTGTGGAGTTGAATTCTTTTTTATAAATCATGGGGCACGTGATGGGCGACAATCACTTAGGCTGCCTCTTCTGCATCCTTCCTGGAAACTCGTCTAATAAGAGCTGGCCTCTGCATGTTCAAACCTTGATGTGTTACCGGTTGTTAATTGCTGGCAGTAGAAGTGCTTCTTTTTTGCCTTGAAATGTGGAATCCCTTCCTAGAATTGCGCTGGGGACTGATAAAAGCCACTGCCAGGTTTAATATATTCTATCTCTCAAATTATCTGGATTAAATACAAGGACTGTGTGCTGCCAGAGAGGGGATATTCCCAGTTTAACATTGCTTCTGGGCCTTGGAGATCCCAAGACACTGGACCTGAAAATTGTGATTCTCTTTTGTGTGGGGGAAGGGCTTGGCAGGAGTGCTTGGAAGTGGTCATATTTGCCTGAGTTAGAGAATTAATTGCCATAAAAACTATGGTTTTGTAACCAATAGTTACAGCTGCAGGAAAGATCAGAAAGCATCCGAATAAATCAAATTAACTACCTCCTGCTCCATCCATATGAGAGCAGAACCTTCCAGGGCAGGATTTAAACCACAGTCTGGTTGGCCCTTAACTCTCTCATCCACTAATTGAGGAGAGTGAATAGCCTAGAAATAGCGTCAGCTAAAACAGGACGTGGTGGGGATTGCCATGCTGGTTTATGGGGGGAGGCTGGTCTCAGGCAAGGGCGATGAGGAGGCAAGTGGCTCCTGTGAAAATATCACAGACTCAGAGGCTGCTGGGCTGTGTGGTCCAACGCCTCTGTTAATTGACAGACAGTGGTCCCCAGCAATTGCTTCGCTAGCCCACACCTTGACTCGCTGGTTGCTGACTCTGATGTTCGTGATGCCCTAAGGCAGACGGGTCACTTCACCTCCCCCCGGTAGCCCACGTCTCCTGGCGTGTCTCACTCCTGGCTGCTGCTTTCCTCACGAGCCTCGGGATGATGAAGCGAGTTCCAACTCACCGCTGACTTTCCAG
>VXBB01002373.1:76545-94677 GCA_013399915.1 Illadopsis cleaveri
TCCCGTCCCGTCCCGTCCCGTCCCGTCCCGTCCCGTCCCGTCTCTCCTCCGGCCGTCCCATCCCTCCGGCCTGTCCTGTCCCTCCTTCGGCTGCCCCTTATCTCCAGCCGATTCGTCCCATCCCGTCCCGACCCTCCCCTGGCCTCACCCGCCCCTCCGGCCGTCATGGCCCATCCTCTTCTCCTGGGAGAGCCGCCTTCCTTTCCTCCGTCCCTGCCTCCCTGCCCTGGCTGCCCTGGGATGTGCAGCGAGCCGAGGGGCAGAGGGCAGCCCAGGAGGAGGGACCCGCAGAGAGGTTCAGGGGGAGCCCTCCAGGACAGGAGGATGCCTGTGCTGCTGTGGAGGATAAGCCGAGGCTGCCGAGCACAGGGTTTACCCCAGGAGTAATGAGGATACGGGACCAAATGCTGTCACCTCTCCCGGGGTATGGTGGCCCTGTGCTTAGAAGAATAGCAGCTGTTGGAATGTGCTTGAAGGCCTGGTGTGCTGGCAGTAAATTCCTCCCGCAGAAAGGCTTCTTTCCCTACTCCTCATATCTCCTAACCCCTCACTAGTGTGAATTTCATGTAAATTTTGGTGCTGGTGGGAGTCTGCCACAAGCCTGAGAGGATTTCCAACCTTCCCTACCTCCTTCCCAGCAGCCAAGGCCATGGGGTGTTTGGGACACACCAGGTCTGAGGATGGGACTGATGCCCAGAGCCCTGCTGCGGCCCTGCTCCTGTCCCAGGGCTGTTGGACACTTGGAGGAGGGACAAACAGACAAACAGAGCCCTTCCTGAATCTCTCTCTGCTGCCTGGCCTGGAGGGCCTGTGATGGCATGGCCAGGGGACCACGAAGGGCTGGGTTCATCTCTCAGCTTGGTGACATCCCACTTTTGTCTCCTCACAGGCCAACCCCGCTCCCATTATCGTGAATACTGACTCGCTGGAACAAGGGCTCTCTGTAAGTCTCCCGGTTTCGTTTTGCTTCCTTTGATCAAGTGCTGCATTTTCCCTGCTCAGAAATGCAGGAAAGACTTTTCCAGCTCAAGGAGGCGCTGGTAAAGCAGCAGAAGATCCTGACAGCCACGCCATGTCCCCACAGCTCATCCCAGCCCTAAACCTTTCTGGGGCTGGGTGACACTGCACAGAACCAAGGCCAGGAGCAGGTGATGCTGGGGACTCCAGCACAGAGAGTTACAAGGCAAAAAGCCTCAGCAGAGGAGCTGGGGACCCAGGCTGGTTGTGTTCAGGGTTAATCATACAGCCATTTCCTCAGCCTCCCGTGCAAGGGGGTTGAGAGGCTCTGCTGGGGCATCCTTTACCTCCCTGCACTGCCTCCTCAGCCTNTGGGGTGTTTGGGACACACCAGGTCTGAGGATGGGACTGATGCCCAGAGCCCTGCTGCGGCCCTGCTCCTGTCCCAGNCCTTAGGCAGCCCTGGCCCCTCAGGAAGGGGGCAGGGCTCTCTGGGTGTTTGCTGGCATCTCACTCACCAGTCCTCAGGCCAGCAGGGCCCATCAGATGCTGCTCCTCTCCCACTGAAGGCTGCCAGCAGCTGAGCAGTACCTGGTGAGTGTGTTTGCAACCACAGTGCATTTGGCACTCCTGGCGTGGTAGAAGATAATCCTCCTCAGTTTATTGCAGACAGGGTTTGCATCCTGCTGCATCCATCCCCAGAACATTTGTAACTCATTCCTGCTGGGAGCATGAAGGGAGGAGGCTGGCCAGGATGGGTTTCTAGCCAGCAGCACTGGCTCTGTGCTTTTGGGGTTTCCCTTTTTTGCCCAAAGGAGCCCAGTTAACAGCTTGCCAGGGCTGGGTGCTTTGCACTGGGTTTACTTCTGATGCATCAAACTTTCCACAGCAGTGAAGCAGCACCAGGACTCAGAGCTGGGGTGGGTTCATCTTTGCAGTCAGGGTAATGGGCCACAGGTGCCTTCTGGGGGTTGAATTTGCACTGGAGAAAACTGCAGATCTCAGCCCACAGCCTGTGCTGGGGTCAGTGCACACCAGAGCTCTAGTGGGCTGGTTGAGAAGAGCTACAGAAAAGAAGGAAAGCCTGGTTGTGACCTCTCCAGTCCTGGCTGTATGGTTTAATTAAGCCTGAATTAAAGCCACCTGACAGTGGGGAGGAAGGCAGTGGTGCATTTCTCAGCATGGTGCTCCTGGATCCACATTGAATGAACATGGCAGAGGAGAGCTGCTGTCCCCAAAGGTCACCTTGCCCAAACACATGCCATGGCAGGGGGGTTGGAGGTTCTCTCACTGTGCTGGGCACCCTGGCTGCAGGGCAGTGCCATGTTGCAGTTTCCTGCACTCTCCTGGCTGTTCTACAGGGAACTGGGAAAAGGGCAGTGTCTCCTGGAGGGGAGTCACCACCATCGTGCTGGACCAGAGCAAGTGAGAAGTGTGCTGTGAGCAGGGCTGGGCTGCCTGGATACCAGGCAGATATTCCTGGATACCTGAATCCCAGGGAGGTATTCCTGCATGGAAAGTCTGCTTTCACATCCATTTGTGCCCTCCCTCAGTACAAAATGTCACACTTCTGGAGGAACGTTGCCCACTCATCACTGCAGGCAATGCACTGCATCCTTTGCCACACTCCATCCATGCCCATACCTCCTCCCTGCCTGGGTGCCCCAGGGCAATGAGAGGTGAGCCCAGGGGACAAGGACAGCCTCTGTCACCCCGGGCAGGTTCCTGAACCCTGCAGAGGCCAGGAACCTCTGGGAGCCCTCATGTGGGGCAGCAGCCACTCCTTCCACTGCAGTGCACTCCAATTTCCTCCCCTCCTGGCTGCTTCCCTCTACTCCAGCTCATTAATTTCACATCCCTCCCACTCCCTCCACCTCCATATCCATGTCCAGCCCTTCTCCCTGCACTTTGGCTGGGTTTCAGGGAGTGCTCTGCACTCCAGACAGATGCCAGCATTGTGCTGGGGGTGACAGTCACTGATCCCATCCATCCAAACTCAGCAGAACATGCTGGGAACAACTGTCCTGCAGGGGTCAAAAGGGCCACCAGGTTGTAGCTGTGACCTGCTGGCTGTGATCTGGTGTGTAGCACCACTGGGGTGCCTGGAGCACCCCATGCCCACAGCAGGGGAGACACTTCAGTTTGATTCCCCTCAGCATCCAGCCTGGAAACCCTCTTGCCTTCTACTTCACATTATACCAGGAAACAGGCCTTGCTCCATCTTTTCCTCCTCAGGCTTCAGAGAAAACAACTCCCCAAAACCTGGGCAGTTTCCCAGGTCAGCAAAGGAGCCACACCAGGAGCTTGCTGCAGACACCAAAATGCCAAATCTGGAAGCATGGAATTTTTTTCCAAACCCAAAATCTGAAGCCTGTTGGTACAGCATGTATTTGGAAGGGTTAAATTCACATCTTCCAGTCTTTAATTACTTAACTATTCACTGCTTTCCTTAATGATAAACAGATGGATGTATTCTAGTTCCTTCCTGTTCTAGCTCCATTGATTGCATTGGACTGGCTGCTGGGCTGGATTTGGCCCCAACTGTTTATCAAGAAGTCTGTTCTGCATTTCAATGTCCCCATCCACCCACTTCCATCCCCAGGAGCATGTAGCACCAGCAGCACTGGGATGGCTGGGGCTCAGTGTGTGGCTTGAGCAGAGCCCAGCACCCTCAGGGTGTAAAAACCCAAATAACCCATTATAAAATGCCTGCAGTATTAAAAGTATCCCTTGAAGGATAAGGAGGGTACTGGAGAACATCACCCATGCCAGCTGCAGGTCGTTGCTCACAGTTTCACATCTTGGTGTATTTTGCCCAGCGTGTCCATAATGGGGAGATGGAGAACTGGAAACAGTTTCCATGGCAGATGGGGTCTCTGCATTCCAGAGCTGCCTCTCTGAAGCTAAAACAACTTCTTGCTGCCAGGCAGTCCCATAACAAGCAGGGAAAGTCACTCCAAAGCCCTTGAGGGGTTGAAGGTTTCAGAGTCTGTGTCCTTGGAGCCAGATTTGGTGCCTCATTGCCCAGCAGTGAGGTGCAATCACCTCTTCAGTGGCTTAAAATCCAGGTGTGAGGAAGACACATGCTTTCCAGCCTGATCTGAGCCAGTGAGTCCCCCACACTTTGGTCCCAAGTGCTGGCTGGGGCACATCCCAGTGCCAGTTCCTGCAGGCAGCATGGCTATGGTGTCCTGCCAGCTGGGGCTGTCAGGCTGCAAACCCCTTCACTCTGCCCAAGCTCAGCAGGTCGGTCCCTGCAGTCCCCTGGCAAAAGGCTGAGCAGAAATAGGGGCATTTATTCATTCTGTGCAGCAGGCCAGCACCACGGGCACTGCACACAAGGGGGTTGAGGCCAGGGGATAGCTGGAGGCGAGTCAGTAGGTCTCAGTGCTGCGACAGGATGCAGGGACACAGGGAGATGAAGGGAGGGAGCTCTTGACCTATTTTCCCTGGGCCCCCTGCCATGTGCAGGCAGGGAGAGCTCTCCTGTGCCAGCACTGACAGTGCCCATGCCAGCAGGGAGGTGCCCTGGCACGGGGCTGCTCCCCTTTCCCTGTGCTGGGGCAGGTGTGGGGCATCACCAGGTGCCCTTCACACCCAGGGCTGGTTGGCACAACCAAGGGCTGGCTCTCCAACCCCTGGGGACCCTCTCCATTATCTCAATAAATGGCTGCTCCACCAGCAGGTTCCCAGTGCTTGTCTTCATCACATCCTAAGCACAGGATATGGGCAGGATCTTGCTCCAAAAGGGCCTGTGAGCAGTGTTCTCCTTCCTGCAGGGTATTTCCTCTTGCAGCCTGGTTGGCTATCTGGCTTGCATTTGAGGAACCTGATCTTTGTCTTAAAAATCTGGCCTTCTTTTTTATTTAATAAACAAGCAAACAAGCAAAACCAGAAAAAAGGGCCAACCACCCCCCAACCCAAAAAACCCACCTCAAATCCTTACTCTCCAGCAAATTGCAAGGGGTGTTCCATGTGCTCTGGTGTGGTGCTGGCCGGCAGAGCCTGCAGACAGCTCGCAGTAGCTCTGGAAGGTGTGTGCTCTTCTGTTTATCAAACGAGTGTTACCTCTGCAGCCTGCAGTTGATGAGCTAAATGCCATCATTGGTAATTATTTCCCTCCTGCTCACAAGAGGAGAGGGCCAGTAAAGGCCCCTCTTCCTGAGTCCTCAGGTGGGCTTGTTGCATGGGAAGGGCCTGCAAAAAAATACCCATACTCTTTTCCATGAGAAACCAGGCAGAAATAGGATCAGGATATGCTGGGAGCAGCCCCTGACACTCCTGTCAGCTCTGCAGGTGTTACACCAGGAGAAGAGAGCAGGGTGTGGTGTGTGCTCCCACGCCTGAGGTGATGGAACCGGGCATCTTCCCACTGGAGATGGCCCCAAACAGGATCTGGGGAGGAGCACAGAGCACTGGTGAGGGTCAGGGAGAACAGCCGGGTCCTGGCAGCTCTGGTGGCTATCATGGGGAGGTTTTTGCCTTCAGTGAGTGACTGGTATTTGATTTTCCGACGCTGGAACGTTCGCTTTGTTGGCTTGTTCCCTTGGTTACGTGCTGTATATTAAGTCCTTCATTTGGCTTCCTTATACAATTAGCCAGCATTCCATTGCGTGAATTTTGAAAACATAATCAGAGCTAAAACCTCATGGTCAGGCCTGGCTGACCCCAGCACGCCTGGCCAGTGCAGGCTGCTCCCAGCAGACAGCCAGCACTGACACCTCCAGTTTTCTGGGAGCAGTTCAAAAACACTGCTCAGCATCGGCAGCACGGGGGATTTGGGGAAGAGGGGCCATCCCAGCTCACCTGCCTGGCAGCCCCGGGGTGTCTGACGGGGTCTGTGTGCACCGCGGGTGCCGCTGGCAGCGGCCGCTGTCGGGCGGGGCCGGCTCTCACCGCGGCTCACAGATTGTCACAGCTTTCCGCAGATCCCCCAGCCTTGGAGGGATGTGTACGCTGTTCCTCTGCGGCCGTGGGTGTGCATATGGCTGGCTGTGTGGCAACTGTGCCGAATGCCAAAGCGGAGAGGACAATGTGTGTAGTAGCGAAGGGTGCCAGGAATCTGAGTTGCTGGAAAGCCGGGGAGAGGCGAGGCTGCGCCCCCACGCACCGGGATGCCAACTGCAGAGAGGGGACGGGCTGGAGGCTGTGCCGAGGGAGGCTCTGCGGAGGGGATTTGTGCTGAGGGAGGCTCCGAGGGTGGTGGCACGCACCAGCGAGCCGGCTGCACTCCAGTTGAGTCAGTATGGGCAGGTGAGAGGAGGGAAAGGCAGCCCATGCCAGAGGGGGAAGCTGTGGCAAGGAAAGCAATGCCCCTCTGCCCACAGGAGCACAGCACTGTGGCAGAAGGTGACACTGACCATGTGACACTGACCATGTGTCCCTGACCATGTGTCCCTGACCCTCTGAGGCTGTCAGGGATCCTGCTGTGGGTTAATCCCACCACTTCCAGTGCTTTTCTGCTGCAAGATCCTCCTGTAAGAGCTGGCCAAAGCTTTTCCCAATGTGCTGGGAGGATCTGAGCATCCTGCTATTGGAGTATCTGGATGTCCCAACCCTGAACTGTCCCCTGAAATCTTCCTGTGGCTGAGAGGCACCAGGCACAGGGCACATCCAAGGAGGGACAACACACTCAGCCTGTGTTCCCTGGAGCCTCATTCCCACCTCTTTGCCCATCCTCATCCTTGAAGCACAGTTCAGGGTGTGGGATTGCTTTGGCCTCCCAGGGCAGGGGATGAGGATGTGTGTGTCACAGGTGGCACAGTCCTATACCAGATCCTATCCTGCAGAACTGTCCCTCTGCCTGGGCCCCTGATTGTTGCCACCTAGAAAAACTCCTGTTTCCTCTTCCTACCTATCAATAGAGCCTCACCGTTGCCTCACTGGGTTTTCTTCTGTGGTATCAGATAATGGCTTTAACATAAAAATGGTTGCTGTCTCCTCCATGGAATGACCCAGCACTCTGGGGGTGTAAAGGATGGCAGAGCTGTGTCTCTGCAGGGGCAGATAGCAAGGAGCTAGGAAAGCAGGACACAGCCAGCATGCTGGTGCCTCACAAGGAGAACTGTGTCCAAAAAAATGCATGTCAGCTCCAGTTTGGGATACAGAGTGTATACAAAAAGTGGCTCGATATGATCTATGAGCCATCAGTTAAAGGAGGATGTAAAATCCAGATGAGGAACCATGCACGTTGTCCAGAGGCCACAGGCAGGGGCAGGACTGCACAGTGAGAGAGGTGTTTGCTTGCTGAGTCCAGGGTTCACTGCCACTGCCTTGTCATACAGAACTACCCATGTCCCTTGTTTCCCAGAATGACTCAAATTATGAGGTTGATTTCAGTCCCCTCCAAAGTAAATGTGGGTCAACAGTGTGCTCTGGTAGCCTAAAAGGCCAACCTTGGCCTGGGGTGCAGCAGGGACAGCATCACCTGACAGGTGGTGATGACAAGGGAGGGATTGTCCAGCTCTGCTCCCACTGGGGCAGCCTCACCTCGAGACCTGGGACCACAATAAAAGGATATAAAGCTCTTAGAGAGCGTCCAAAGGATACTACAAAGGTAGTGAAGGATCTAGAGGAGACCATATGAGGAAAGGGTGAGGTGACTTGGCTCATTCAGCCTGGAGGAGACTGAAGACAAACCTCAGCACAGTCTGCAGCTTCCTCGTGAGGGGAATCAGAGCAGCAGACGCTGATCACTTCTCTCAGGTGCTCAGTGACAGGACCTGAGGGAAGGACATAAAGCTGTGTCAGGGGAGGTTTAGGTTGGACATTAGGACAAGGTTTTTCGCACAAAGAGTGGTGGGGCACTGAACAGGCTCCCCAGGGATTGGTCAGGGCCCCAAGGCTGCCAGGGCTCCAGGAGAATTTGGACCACACTCTCAGGCACATGGTGGGATTCTTGGGGGGGCTGTGCAGGGCCAGGAGTTGGATTCCATGACCCTTTGGGTTCCCTTCCAACTCAGTTTTCTTTGAAACTGTTGCTGTTGGGTTGGATGCTTCAGTAGCCAATTGCATTGCAAATATTGCTAAATTTTAGACCTTGGCAGCTCTTTCTGGCCTAATCCTGATGATCTGGAGTGAAACTGCTGCATTTTTTCTGTGCATTGTTGATTATGAGGAAAATGGATTTTTTCTCTTCTTTTGAGTCTACATTTACCATTTTACAGCCTACAATTGCATCCCTTTTTGTTTCTATTCATTATGTTTCCAAGAGCTCTGCTTTGCTGCTTTGGGTATGGGAGAGTTTTAAGCGTGGGGATCAGTGTGGTGTACAGCACTGAGACAGGCTACACCATTTTTGTATATAAGGGCATCACAATGTTTTCACCTCTCACTGTGCCCCACTCTCTCACACCTTGTTTCCTTTGCACCCAACTAATTTAGTAGAATAAATTATTCTGAATTTCCTGTTAATACAGTCCTGCTACGAAAAGATTTAAAAAATATAAGCTGCTAAAGGTGTTTATTATGTTATTATGTACAGACATTTTTTTCCCTTTCAATGGACCGACCCCCTCTCTTCCCTTCCTCAAGCAGTGAGTTCCTGAGGTTAATTATATGCTGCGTAACAAAGGTGTTATTTCTTTTTGTGCCTTCGGTTGTGTTCCTTTTCATGGTTGGAGAAATGAGCTGGGAGAATAAAGGCTTTGCACAGAAGTGCATTAAAGTCAGTGGGCTTTGGCTCATGCCCAGAGAGAAAAGCAGCACACGGTTTAATTCCAGGGCAGGCTCAAGCAGTTGCATTTAAGAGTTTTTTTCAGCGGTGATGGTGCAGCTTTTGGGTTGGATTCCTCATGTTCAGCTATCAGAGAGGAAAAACAAATTCCCCCGGGACCAGCAGAGAGTCGTAACACGCTGTCTCCTTCTCTCCAGATGAATGGCAGTGATGGGATGTTCAAATATGAAGAGATCGTCTTGGAAAGGGTAAGTACTCCTTACTCACCCACCAACCTCCTCCCACTCGCCCGCCCCCCAGCACAGCTGGCCCCCTACGCATCCCCAGCTGGTGGGGAGAGGTTGGTCTCTGCTCCCTGCTCTCCCTGGAGGCTTTCACAGGTGTTGTACCTGCTTGGCTCCCACCAGGGTGGGATTACTGCTCCCCTCTCCCCTTGCACACCCCTCCAGAAGGGAGGGAGGAGGGCTTCTCCCTTGCCTGCCTCTTTCACACCCTCACCCCCACGAACCCATCAGTGCAGAACATGGGGGGAGGCTCCTTGTCATTGCCTTTGTCAGGAAACAGAGGTGTGGAGAGCTCGGCTTGTGCAGACACAGGTGGGTACACCCCACAACTGGGTACAGGGACCAAAGCCACCCTGCCACCAGGCTCCCCGTCACCCTAGGGCACACAGCCTTGGGATGCTAAGCCACAAGAACAGGTTATTCAGTAAAGCAAACCACGATAGAGGAAGTTCCTGCTCAAGCCTTTTCTTTGCTGGCAACAGAGGTGACGGCGTGTGCCGCACCAGCCGTGGCTAGAATTAGCTCCCCCCATTTGTGGGGTTTATCCAGCACCACACAGGGCACCGAGGGCTTTCCTGTTGCCCAGGAAGCAGCAGGGGAGGAGGGATGGAGAGGCAGAGGGAAGAGCTGGCCCGAGGTTTACTCGGAGAGCCAGGCACAGCCCTGCAGGCTGGGAATGGCAGCGGTGGGAGGCTGCCCGCGGCTCCGCACAGCACACCTTGCCTCCCCCTCGCTGCCGTGCCGGGCGGCTCAGCCTCGCCGCGTGGCCGGCATTGCAGGGGAAGACGCATCATTCGTTATTCTGTTCCTCTCTGCCTTTAGTCATCTCCCTCCTTCCCTTGGCTCTGCATCACGGAGGTGGGTGGACGGAAGGTTATCTGGGGCTGCCGCCTCACCCACCGCTTCCCCGGCGTGCCTGACAAAACCAGCCCAGGGGTTCCTTCCTTTTCGGGCTAAGTGCTTCTTGCTCCAGGCCCAAGTCACAGGCAAAAGCCTTGTTTCAGGGATTTGAGCATCCTCTGTCCTCAGCCCATAGTGGGAACAGGGGAAGAGCTGGCAGGACCACACAGAGAGGCAACACTCATTGATGGGCCCCCATTTCAAAGCCCCAAGCAGTAATCCATTCTCCAACAGAAAGAAACCATGAGGGAATCTCACTGCTTAGCAGCCTGGGCTAGCATAGATCATTTCCAGGTCCTTCTCCTTCACCTGGTCCCCAGTGGGGTACAACAATCCTGTCCTAATGGAGGAGAAGCACCCTGGTGCCTGCAGGTGAGGCTGTCCCATTGCTGGGCTGTTTGGCTTCCAGAATTGACCTCAGTGCATCCCAAAATCTCTGGTCAGTCACTGTTATTAATCCTTGTCTTTGTTGTAAAGACAAGCATAAATGCAGCAGCATTTTGGGGGCAATAATAGCAGAAACACAATCTGCAGAGGGACATGGCTTTGTGTTTACCCACCATATGTGTGTCCACAGCAGGAGCTGCCCTGGCATCAACCCTGATGCCAGCTAAGAAATCCCTTGAACCCCTTTTTGAGGTTTATCAAAATAAAAATTAACACCTCCCAGATCATTTCCAGGTTTTGTAGCTAACCAAGGACCTTCCATAGACAGGCACAACAAATGGCTGGGGATCATTTTGCAATCTCACCTGCCTTGCTGCGGCCAGGCTTGGTCTCTGTGACAGTAAGGAGCTTTTTAGAGCTAGGCAGAGGGTAATCAGAACCCAGCACAGAGGAAAGAGAGCAGCCTCACACCCTTTATCGTTGAATGCCTCCATGTCACATACCAGCCAAATCCCAGCTGGCCAGAGAGCATCCGGGAGCGCTGCACAGTAACAGGCATTGGTGGCTCCTGGTGCTGTGTCATGAGTGTCACAAAGCCAGCTCTGCATCGCTGCAGGAGCTGATGCTGGGGCAAATTGCTGGGGAGAAGTGCAAGCCCCAGCTGGCTGTTGGTGTAAATTTTCCTGGGGAGATGGAGTTCCAGTGTGGCCCTCCCTGGAAGTGCAGAGCATCCCCTCATCTCCCACTGAGCACTGGGGCCACGGGCAGCCAGGAGAGCTTGGCCTGAGCCTGCTCATGTACGAGAGAGGCAGGCACAATAGTATGTGACTAAGTGTCAGCCCTTCCACATGAGGAAACAAGGCGAGAAGCCATCTGATTTTCAAGGCAGAGCAAAAAAGGCAGGAATTGTCCACTTGCATCAAGCATGGATCTGGAAGCAGCGCCTGTGAGCGTGTCACTAATGAGGATCCTGCAAGTGGGAGAGGCGGCACAGGGCCACAGCCACTCAATCCTGAGATGCTGGGGGAATGGCCTGGAGATGAGCTGTGGTCCCTGCGTTCCCCCCAGGCATAATTCAGCAGGAGAAACTCAAGTGATGCTCCAAGCATGTCTGTGAGGAAAAGGAGGCAGAATTGGAGGGCCTACTCCATCCTGATAGCCAACTCCACCCAAACCTGTAAATGTTGGCATCAGCGTTGCTGGTCCCCAGCTTGGCTCTGTGCCAGGTCTACACCCCAGGGTGCAGGGGGCAGGAGTGGGATGCTGCTGGCTGGCACAATTCCCACTGGTCTGTGCAGGCTGCGGCATCGGTGTCTCCTCCTGGGGAGCCGCCAGCGAGGGGAGGCTCTCTCCACCAAGGACCACCTCCTCTTCCCCCAGCTCCCCGCCTGCCTGAGCCTCTCCGTGGAGACGCGGTGCTGAGGGAGGTCCTCGGCGGCTCCCACTCTCCCACTCCATCTGTTCAGTGCTCCACGCTGCTGCGCCGAGCACTCAGCTGAGGAACGCCAGCCTCTCCTCCGGCCAGCATCCCTCTGCCCCCTGAGCCGGGCACCCCGGGGTGTGACAGATGCTGTAAGGGCTCCTGTGCCCCAGGCAGTCCCACAGCTGGGGGTAACCATATAAGGAGGGCTGGCGGCAAGCAGTTGCCCGTGGGGGAAAGACGCGGCGTTTGATTTCTCACAGGGTAACTCCGGCCTGGGCTTCAGCATAGCAGGAGGCATCGACAACCCCCATGTTCCTGATGACCCCGGTATCTTCATCACCAAGATCATCCCCGGGGGAGCGGCAGCCATGGATGGCCGTCTAGGGTGAGTACAGGGTGGGGGAGTAGCCAGGCTGTCACCCAGGATCTCTGCATGGACCCTCTAGGCCTAACCCCTTCTGCCGACATGGTCCCTGGCCTCCATGTGTCTCTTTCCCACAGCCAGATCCCCTCAGGACGGGGATGTCCACCATCTCTGGTCACCAGCCTCCTGTTTGTAGCCACCCGTCCTCCCCTCCTTGTATGAGGCTCCTGCTCCCATCCATCCCACTACAGCCCAGGACAGGGATCCAGCCTTCCTTCTCATCTCCCATCTCCATCAGGGTTGCACTATAGGGACCAGGTCTGCTCTCCCCTGCTTTGGGAGGAACCCCTTTCTCACCCCAGCAGGGCATGATCTGGCCAGCTTGAGCAACTCTCATTTGTGTGGCTAGAGGAGGGTGGCAGAGGTGACCAGAAGAGAGTGGCACAGGCTGGTGGTTCCCCAGGGATGCTCAGGGCCGTGCTGTGACCACAGGGTGAACGACTGTGTGCTGCGGGTGAACGACGTGGACGTGTCTGAGGTTGTGCACAGCAAAGCTGTGGAGGCCCTGAAGGAAGCAGGCCCCGTGGTGCGGCTTGTGGTGCGCCGCCGGCAGCCCCCGCCAGAGACCATCATGGAGGTTAACCTGATGAAGGGCCCCAAAGGTGAGCCCCTCACTCTGCTCGCTCGGCCAGGGTGCCCCACTGCCCCACAGGACAGTGTGGAGTCGCCCCTCGGTGTGAGATGTGATGAGATGCAGGGCAGCCTCACGGGGGGTGTGGGATGCAAGGTGGCACTGCCACAGTGCATGATGCTGCAGGGTGGCCCAGTGTGGAATGCTGTGGGGCAGAGGGTATGGGGCAGAGCCACAGTGCAGTGCACAGTGGCCAGGCTGGCCCCAGGCAGCAGCGGGGTGGGCCATTGCCTGCTGAGTTTGGGCAGGGTGCAAAGCCCAGTGAGGCACAGGGGCTGCGATGCCAGTCCAGGACTCTGTCTATCTATCTGTCCCTCACCTGCATTCTCACTCTCCCTCAGGCCTGGGGTTCAGCATTGCAGGGGGCATCGGGAACCAGCACATCCCTGGGGATAACAGCATCTACATCACCAAGATCATCGAGGGAGGGGCTGCCCAAAAGGACGGGCGCCTGCAGATCGGGGACCGGCTGCTTGCGGTAAGCCCTGTGGCCACAGCCAGCTGTGAGGGGAAGCGGAACAGGTTCCACTGTCGTGCAGTGTTGATCCTGAACCCCAGCACCCATCCTGTCAGCAGCTTCACCCCTCTTCCCTGGGGCTCCTGCTGGGATGTTACTGTGGGAGGGCAGGCACAGTAGCAGCTCCAGGCAGGAGGGCCAAACCCAAGGCGATGGGACCGTGCCTCTGGAACCACTCTGGCACCTCCCCTATGGAAAACCACTCCCGCAGGGCTGCACTGGCCCCTGCCCTCCTGCTCAGCCGTGTCACCCAGCCCTTTCCCTCTGCCAGGTGAACAACACAAACCTGCAGGACGTGCGGCACGAGGAGGCAGTGGCCGCTCTGAAGAACACCTCTGACATGGTGTACCTGAAAGTGGCCAAGCCTGGCAACATCCACCTCAACGACATGTACGCGCCCCCCGACTACGCCAGCAGTACGTACGCCTCTGCCTGCTGGCCATGGCTGGGCACGTGGGGCTGTGGGGCACCTGAGAGTGTCAGGCTGGGGAGCAGGGCTGGGCTGGTCTCCATGTCCTCATTGTCTATGGATTTCTGCACCTGATGACCTTCTCCTCCCCTGCAGCCTTCTCAGCCTTGGCTGACAACCACATAAGCCATAACTCCAGTCTGGGCTACCTGGGCAGCGTTGAGAGCAAGCCTGCCTATCCCATCCCTCCCCAGGTGACTCCCTCCCGGTACTCGCCCATCCCTCGGCACATGATTGGAGACGATGACTTCACCAGGTGAGTACCAGGCATGAGCATCCCTATCATGCTCCTCCTCATTCCTTCACTCCCCCTCTGTGGTGGCTTGACATCATCCCCACTGCCTCGAAAGGTGATTTGTAGGTGCATGGTGCAATGCTTGAGGTCCCCATAATGAGCTCTGTGCTCACCCCCTGAGACCAGCCCTGCTGTGTCAATCTCTGGCTTGCTGCATTCACTCCCTCTCCATTCCCTCTCCTCCTCTTTCACAAGCTTTACACAACTGCATTTCAGCTTCGTTCTCGTGCTTATTTTACAATACCTGGAATGCAAGGTGTTCCCTGCCCTTATGGTGCATTATCCAGCAGTGCCACAGGCTCCCAGGATGTCCCCAGGTGGAGCTGTGCTGGGGATGAAGGGCCAGGGGGAGCACAGCCTTGTAAACAAGTGGGGCCCCTCCCTGGATCTCTGAGGCTGGCATCCCAAACCACCTGCACTCGGGTGCCATTTCAAGGACTGCCAGCCTCTTGTCCCAGCCCTGGCACAGCCTCCTTTGCCCCAGCAGAATCCTTTACACTTCAGGTTTGTTTCCTGAAGCCAGGAAATAAAGAGGAGCACAAAGAGAACATTGCTCTGAGCCTAAATGAGGTATAAAACTTTTCCAAAGCCTCAAGCTGAGGATGGGAGAGCAAGACCTGGAAAATCCTGCTCTACCAGCTGATTCTTACAGCTTACCCTCTTCTTATCACAGCCTTAGGGCCAGTGCTCTGAATGTGCTATCCCCAGGGCCAGGACTGTAGGGCTGAGGCTGATTTCTAAGGACTAACACTTGACTTAGGCTTAGGGATGGCTCTGCTGTTTGGAACAAGGTTGCAGGCTGGTTTTGGGAATGTGTCTACAGTGGAAGATGCAGTAGCTTTGTCCAGGATTCTCCCATTCTGCAGGTCAGTGGTGGATGCTGGAGTGGGAGACCCTGACTTGCCATCTGCTGTCAGGTCTGCCATCCTCCTGGAGAGTGTTTGCACTCATCTTTGTCACGGGGCTTTCTCACTTCTTGCTGCTCAGCCACAGCTGGGTGTCTGTGCACGCTGTGACCTGTGCAGCACTGCCTTCCACCCGCACCCCACTTCTCCCACTGGTCTTGGCACCATCGATGCCAGTTCTAGAGCCTGTTTCTGGCACTGCATCCTCACCAGGTGTAGCAACTTCTGTGCTGTTAGGGCACTGGGGGATGATGCCACAGGCAGGAGCAGTGCTGTCTGCCATTACAGCACACCACAGAAGGGACTGAGTCCCAATATTTGGAAAACACACCAGAGACCCTGGTCCCACCAGGCTGTCTCTTCTCACATGTGCCAACATTCCCATTTGTGGACTAGAGAGCAGAAAGAACAACCCAGCTTAGGCTGGCCAAAGCCAGTGGCAATGGCACAGTGAGGGCCCAGCAGTGGCAGTGGCACAGCAATGGCCCAGCAGGGGCTCAGTATTGGACTGGCAGTGGCAGTGGCACAGTGATAGCTCTGCAGTGGCTTGGCAGTGGCAGTGGTATGGTCAGGGCTTTCCAGTGGCTCAGCAGTAGCTTGTCAATGACAGTGGCACAGTGATGGCTTGGCAGTGGCTCGGCAGTGGCAGTGGTATGGTCAGGGCTTTCCAGTGGCTCAGCAGTGGCTTGCCAGTCACAGTGGCACAGCGATGGCTTGGCAGTGGCCCAGTGGTGGCTTGGCAGTGGCAATGGCACAGCGATGGCTCGGCAGTGGCCCTGGTGCAGCACGTGCTGGTGGCCACTAGAGGATGGTGCTGCCTTGTGGAGGGCCCCACTACAGACCGGCTGGCACCACTGGGCCCGTGTGCCCAGACACAGCCCCTTGCTGCCCAACAGATCCACAGCCTGCAGTGGGCTCAGCACTTCCCTTGTGCTTCCCAGGACAGTGCTGAAAGCCTCGTGTGCATGGCTGTCCCCCCAGGACAGTGTCATCGCTGCAGGTCTGTTGGCGCCCAGATTGTGCACTGGGACCAGTGTGGTCCAAATGTAACTCACTGGGGTGGGGAAAGGCAGCAGCTGCCCTGAAAAAGAAGCTGTCTCCCATGAGGCTCCTGCCAGCCATTCCTTAGGGAAAGCAAAGGTCCAGTATCCAGCCTCTCCCCCTCCCATGGCACAAGTGCTGCTTAGATGTGGATGTGGCTCCAGTGACTCTCATGTCCTGCAGCACCTAGGGCTGGGAACCAAAGAATCTGTTTTCCAGTAAGCTCCACTCAACCCAGACCCAGCACAGCCCCACAGCATCCCCTCAGCTACTCTGTGCTGAGATCACGGTGTTAACACTGCAACATTCAGCATGGGATCTGCCTGGAGGATCCATTATCACGCCTCCTGTGAGGTGGATGGAAGCCAAGAGTGCATGTCATGACTGAGACCTGTGATGTACCTGTCTGGGGCTTCATTTCCTCTCCTCATTCTTGTAGGATCTCTTTACCTTCCACCAAACTGTCTGGTCTTCACAGGTGCTGGGGATGCTTGCCCCTACACTGAGTTGAGGTTGTGCTTCCTGCACGCTGCTTGGGCAGCAGCAAAACCCAAGGGGCAGAGCAAGTTCATCTCCTGGTTGGAGGCAGGGTTTGCAGACCCAGAAACCTGACCTATTTTTTCCCCTGAGACAACTCTAGCCCTAGGCACAGCTTTGCTGCAGAGGGACTGATGGCTGCAGCCCTCCCTGCCCCCTCACAGCTGCCCCTAAGCCAAGCACTGGTTACATCTTGAGGACTTGGGGTTGAGCATCTTTTGACAGAGCATTGACAGAATGGTTGATCAGGCTGCTGAGCTCAATGTCAGGCCCTTGGTCCGAGGCAGTACCCGAGGCAATGCCCAGGATCCAGCCACAGTGGATACACTGATGGTCTCCAGTACCATGTTGGCTGACAATCACCACCAGCCTGTGCTAATTGTTTGGCATCATTTATTCCTTATTTCAATCCAGAGCTTGAGCTGGGAGCTGCCGTCATTCCCATCACACTGTTTTTTTTTTTCCAGACAAAAACTGATGCAGGAGTTTTGCGATGCCAAGCTGTCTTCCTGCTTTTGCCTGCCTATTGTTTGAGCTGTGATAGAATTAAGTCATCATCAAAAAATGCAGGACTTCTGTTGAGCTGTGCAGGGTCTGTGGCATTGGAAGGGTGCATGGGGTTGTAGGCACACTTGCCATGCAGTGGAGGGGCTTTATCCCACTCTCCTGGCTCATGGCATCTGGTGTCACCATGCAGCTCAGTGTTTCTGTGTGCCATTTCACGGTGCATGCTCTGTCTCTGTCCATGCTGTGTCTCATGTCACACCGCCTGCCACCTCTTCTGGTTCGTCAGTCTCCACAGTGCTGAGGGCTGAGTCACACCAGGCTGCACTCGGGTGACTCCAGCCCCACCAGTGTGCCACGAACCCTGGGCACAGAAAAGCCTGTCACCAACTTTGCTGCTCCCCACCCTGATGTCTCCCTGTCCCTTACGTGTCCTTCCAGGGAGCCCCGGAAAATCATCCTGCACAAAGGCTCCACCGGCCTGGGCTTCAACATTGTTGGAGGGGAGGATGGCGAGGGGATCTTTGTGTCCTTCATCCTGGCTGGAGGCCCTGCTGACCTCAGCGGGGAGCTGCGGAGGGGAGACCGTATCCTTTCGGTGAGTTGGTGGGACACCAACCCCTTCCTGGCCTCGCACAGCCCCGGCTGGGCACCTGTCCCCTGCCACCCGAAGCACAGTTCTGTGGGATTCATCCCGGGTGCCGGTGTGTTGATACATCCCCGGGGTGCCTGCGGTGGGGGCGGCCCCTGATGCTGGGGGCAGGTACCGGGGATGCCGGTACTGGGAGTGCCAGTACCAGGAGTGGTACCGGGGGTGCAGCGGCAGAGTGATGAGGCTCTGAGGGTGTGGGTACCGTGGGTACTGGGGCAGCGGGGCCGAGGCGCAGGGCAGACTCCCTCGATTCGTGCCCGTATGGGTCTGGTTCAACGGAGCCGCTCTGTCCCGGCAGGTGAACGGCGTGAACCTTCGCAACGCCACCCACGAGCAGGCGGCGGCGGCGCTGAAGCGGGCGGGGCAGACGGTGACCATCATCGCGCAGTACCGGCCCGAAGGTACCGCTACGGGCCACCGCGATCGGGACCGGCACCGCGATCGGGACCGGCACCGCGACCGGGGTGGGCGGGGCATGCCGGGCTGGGCGTGGCTATGCAAATGAGTGGGTGTGGTATGCAGATGAGGGGG
>VXBB01002373.1:94808-171384 GCA_013399915.1 Illadopsis cleaveri
GGCGGCAGCGGGAAGGGAGCGGGCAGTGCCTGCACAAAGCCTCCCTGGGCGGTAGCGCTGGAGCGTGGCCCGTGGGCTGGGAGGGCGAGCGCTGGGAGGGTGCCCCGCCGGCCGGCGAGGGGCCGGGGCTGCGGCCGTGCCCGGAGCGGCACCGTGATGTGCGGGGATGGAGCCGTTCCCGTCCGCTGGAAAAGGTGTCTGTCCTGGGCCCTGCTGGTTTTTTGCACCAGCTGTCCTAGTCCTCTCCAAGGAGGCCGATGTCTCACCCTAGGCATGCCTCTGTGGCATTGCTGGGCGATGTCCTGCTGTCCCTGTCTCTGCTGTTCCTCCATCCCATGGCAGAGGCCATTGGGGCGCCGAGTCATTGGTGCTGCTCAGGGCTGTGCTGTGGGTGTGGGGTTTGTTTGTTTTGGCTTGCCTTCTTTCTCTTTTTCTTTTTCTTTCTTTCTTTCTTTCCATGGAGCGCTTAATGTTCTCGTATTTCTGGCTCCCTTTGCCACTTGAGATTTGGCAAAGATGCCAAGCAAGAATGGTTCTTAAATGTCAAACTGGACAAGATGTTTTGAAACCCCCTTAGACCGAGGCGGAAATATCAATGTGTTGCAGCTGGTGACTTTCCATGTCTGTGATGGTTCCTGGCCCGTGTGGGCAGCAGCACCCGGCACAGGGGCTGCAGCCATCCGGGGAGGCAGCATTGTGTCTGTGGAGTGCAGGCTGTTGTGTCTTGGAAGTTGCCCTGGGTGCTCCAGAGGCTTGAAGGGCTGGGAATCATGGAGAAGAATCTCCCTGGTGTGAGCCCTCAGTGTGGGTGAGGCTGAGCCCAGTCAACAGGCCATGTGCTCTCAAATGTTTGCCTTTTCTATGCTTGTCATGTGGAAAGAGCCAGAGAGCTGGAATGTAGGATGGTCAAAGGAGGAGATGCTGGTGAAAAGGGGACTGGAGAAGTTCTTCCCCGCTAGCAGAGGATGGCACCTGTCTCTCCTACCTGAGCGTGGGCAGGGCTTGCCTTGGGGTGCTGGGTGAGCACAGTGTGCTTTGTGTCTGACCTCACTGGGGCTCCAAGGGCGCAGAGAGGCTGCTGGTGCAGGTCTCTGGGGATGAGGGGCCCTCCCGGTTTTCTCCTGCCTGACACTAGGAGGGAAAAAAAGCAAAGACCAAGCCAAGAAAGGTTAGAAAGAGGAGCTGCTTGTCCTGCATTTCTGAGCACCTTTGACCACTGCTCCCTGCTGTCAAGGAGGGGGAGTGATGGTTCCTCAGAGTTTTTGTGAGGTCCATTCCCTCTGAGCACTTCTCCCCCTGACCTTTGCCTGCTGCTATCACCAGCACTTGGATTTGGCAATTCCCCCTCCTCACACCCCATGCAACAAAGCTTTGACATTCCTCATCTGAAAATACAAAAAGTCACATCATGGCCTTTCTCTGAGCCAGTCTGTTCAAAGGGAAGTTCCAGGGCTGTGCAGTGAGTTCTAAAAGCCCAGCATGGAGCCTTAACCCTGTGCTTCTGCTTTCCTAGGCCTGTGGAGGGAGGTGTCTATGCAGAGGGAAGGTGTCTAGGGTCAGGGTGCTAAAATGCTGGGCTGAAGCTGTTGGTAGTTTTTGCAGGTGGCTGGGCTGAAACCTGAGCATTTCTGGGCTCTGCTGATGGCAGAAGTGAGTCTGGGCAGAAATGTTTGGATACAGGGCTTTATGTGTACTCGGGAGTTGCTTTCCCGTGTAGCTCCCCTCTCTGCCAACGCCTTCTCCTTTGTGCTGTCTCCTGGTGCCCAGATGCAGACCCACGGCTTTGTTGGCTCTGCTGGGTGTGTTTGCAGGTGTGTCACACACACGTGCTGGGTCTGGGATCCTTGTCACCAGGCAGGTAACTTTCCATGTCTGTGATGGTCCCTGGCCTGTGGTCCCTGGAACCCCCGAGGACCCTGGCAGGTCCCTGCCTGTTGATAGTGGTCTACAGCATGCACACACTCAGGGATTCCACTCCCAGCATGGAGCTCACCTCAGGGGACAGAATCAGGCCCAGCTGTAGGAACACCCACACCCTGGAAAGGGAAAAGCAGTGGGAGGGTGCAGTGGTGTTTTTATCAGGCTGCTGAGTGAGAAGGGCAAACATTCTGGCTCAGGCGCAGCGCCGCGATGGCACTCACGGCAAGAGGTGCCGGCTCACCTGTTACATACTTTCCAGTCTTGATAAACATGTCCTGGACGTGTTGAACACTGCGGGGATCAGCCCTGGCTCACCTCCCCGCTGCAGCCTGGGCAAGCTTCCTGGGAGGGCCTCAGCTGCACAGGAGCGTCAAGGTGCAGAGCTGAGCTGTCCCTAAGTTAGGGAGCAAAGGCAGGAGCACTGCTTGCTGGAGGTGATCTGCTGGTAATTGTCTCAGACTGTTCTAATGTGCAGTTAAAAGGGTGCCAATGGCTCCCTTTGAGTACCGTGTGCTCAGTCCTGGAGTAACTTTCTGGGAGGGAGGCAGCAAGTTTGCTTTGGGGCTGGCTGCTCCTCTGCTCTGTGCCCTCCCACAGCTGGAGCAAATGTGGGTTGGTGGCTCCTTGGAAACCCCTCCCTCGGTCAGGACTGTGTTTGCTGTCTGGGGGTTAAAGCCAGAGCAGCCCCTGTGTCCTTCAGTTTGCCACAGCCAGCCTGGTTTGTGCTTCTTGTCATGTCAGTGGGCTTTTCCCACCCTTCCAGGCAGTGTGGCCATTCCAGCAAAACCAGGAAAGTCCCTTTCTGTAGAGTGTCCCAGCTGGAATGGGGGCATTTGAGAACTTTGCCCTTGGGCTGCATGCAGGGGATGCATATGCCATTTCTGGCAGGGCAGTGGCACCCACAGGTTGCCCTTCCAACACCCCCACCCTGATGCTAGGAGTGGAGAACTCTCCTTTTGCCTTATGTTTCCTGTCCAGTCCCAGGCAGTGCATCCTCCACACGTGTTGTGGGAGGAATGTGAGTCTGTAGCAGGAGCAGTGGTCCCCTCAGTGTGGGGTGTGCAGGGAATCTGTGCCCCCAGCAGGGTTTGCCATGACCTGGTGGGGACAAGGGCTGTGGTGGTGCTTTCTGGGGGAAACAGCCCTTCTGGACCAAAGAGGGTTTAAGAAGAAGCTGTACCCACTTCTGACAGATGCTCCTCTGGGATTCAAGAGCATATGGGTGTTCCAGGGCAGAATGAGCTGTGTGGGGCAAGGAAATGTGGAGTGGGATGAAGCTCACTTCCCTCTGCTGAGAGCTCCGTAAAACCCTGGTGCTGCTTTGGTGGCAGAATTCAGTTTTCTTGTAAAATAAGCATTGTCCATGCCTTGCTGCATCTGTGTTTCCCTCTGCCAGCAGGAAGGCAGGTGAGGCAGTGGGTGCCCCTTGGCATGGGGCAACTGGGGGTTCTTATGGTCTCCACATTAAGCAACTGACCCTGCCCAGTGTTGCAGCAACTCTGGATGTTGCATGGCAGGAAAAGGGGATTCACATGGAGTTTCCATGTGCCACTTGGCAGTTTTTGTGTGTCTTGCCTTTTTTTTTTCCTAGTCTATAAGTAAAAATGCATCTTTGACAACTGGCTGTAGCAGGGGGATACCCAGGCTGCCGGGCTGGAGAGTCAGGAAATGCTGAGCTGCAGCTGCATCATCCCATAACCCCAACCCTGCTTTTGTCTGCACGGACAGTCCATGGGAGAGGGGTTGGCTCCTGAACAAAGCCCACAGAGCATTTCTGAGCAGTGTTGCTGCTCCCCTCATGTGATGTGGCTCCACAGGCCCAGCACAGCTGTGGCTCTGCTCTGTAGCGAGCTCTTGCCTCCACAGCTGAGCTGCTGTGCTCCCCTTCCCCAAATTAAAACCCTAAACCACTGGGTCATGGACAAGATTTTTAGGCAAGTCTTACAGCACAGATGAGCCTGGTCCCCTCTTACCTGTAACTACAGGATGCACCCAAGGGACAAAATCACGGGTGTGAGGAGAGATCTGGCAGTGTGGGCTGTGGCAGTGCCAGCAGCTCCTGGAGACACAGCTGCACTTTCCCCGTTCAGCCCTGGGTAGGGAGGCCTGGTGCCTCCACCCTCTGCATGTCAGCCCGACCTTTACACCCGGCTGAAGGTCGGGCCGTGCCGGGGTGGCGGCTGCTCCTGCCCAGCTGCCTGGCAGGAAGGTGCTGGTGTCTTCTGGAGGCTTCCCCAGCTCTTCCTGCACGTCTCTGCCGCTGGGATGTAGAAGCAAAAGGTGAATTCCTCCTCCCTGCTCCTCTTCCAAGGGCAGGGACTTTGTGTTTTGCCTCCCTTTTCCCCATTCTTGCTGAGGGGAAGGTCTTTGCTGCCAGCAAAGCTGTAGCTGGGGACTCCCCCAGTGGCTTGTGGTCATGTCTCGGTGCTCCAGCTGGTGGGCAGTGGTCTCCTGGAGGGGCGTGTTTTGAACTGCTCTGTAGGTCAGCAGCTTGCCAAGTCCTGCCCAGCCATTCCCTCATGGAGCTGCAGCTCAGCAACAGTGCAGGTCACAGCAACCCTCGCCTGAGCTGCTGTGTGGGAAGCTGTGGTGGGGTTGGGAGCAGCTGGAACCCTGCCTGCTCCAGATGCCCTGCCCGGACTCCTGCAGAGTTCTGTAACCTCTTTAAGCTTTGTGTGCGGGGACAGAGAGGCTCGTGGGCGAGATGCCTTTGTGGACAGGCCTGGCTGGGCGTGGGGACCATCCTGGGGACAGCTGTGTCTGCACTGACCAGCCCTGTCCCCACAGAGTACAGCCGCTTCGAGTCCAAGATCCACGACCTGCGGGAGCAGATGATGAACAGCAGCATGAGCTCGGGCTCGGGCTCGCTCCGGACCAGCGAGAAGAGATCGCTCTACGTGCGGTAAGGCTGCGCCAGGGGCTAAACCAGGGCTGTGAGGAGAGCACCCCGCCTGCTCCCGTGCTCCCTGGGGAGGGGATGGGCACAGCCCCGCAGTGTGGGGTGCTTGCAATCCAGCCTGGGCCGTGCAGTGCCTCTGAGGATGTGTCGGGGGCCAGGGGAGTGAGTGCTGTGGGTGCATCATGGAGCCTGGAGGGTGCAGCAGGGACAGCAGGGATTTTGCTTGTCAAGGCTGGGTGCTCTAATGCCTCTCCCAAGGACTGCTCCAGTTTGGAAAGCAGTAGTCTCTACAGAGCTAGCCCAGAACACTGAGGACCACTGGAAAACAGGGAAATGGTGGGCATCCAGCCTTGCTTCTGCCCCAGGCAGCTCGTGGCAGCTTTCACGGCACTCTCCTTGAACCAGCTGACAGGCTTCTCCTTGCCTCCTCCTGCCATTCCTGTGGCAGGATCTGGCTGGATGGGAGATGAGCTCTTAGGAGGATTATTGCTCTGAGCCCTGAAAGCACTTTTGATCTGGAGCCAGGTGCACGACAGGCAGGCAGGGGTTAAACAGCCGTGCAGCTCAAATTGCTGCAAGTCCTGTGCAGACAGGACAACCCCTGCCTGCCTGCTGCCACCTCCTGCCTGCCACAGTGCCAGTGGGATGAGAGCTAATGAGTAATTTTAACTTGGTAATTAAAATAATCCTGTAAATCCTTGCCCTGCACAGCCTGTTGCAGGTGAGGCTGGCAGGAGCAAGGGATGCTTCTTCTCCTTACCTGTGAGAAGGATGGCAAAGCTGCAAAAGCCTCAGCCTGCATCTCCCACTGCATGGTTGCTCCATGCAGAGGGACTTGAGGCATGGTGGATATGTTGCAAGCCTGGCACGGCCGGAGGGGAGAGCTGCAGCTCTGGGTTCCTGCAGTTCACACCTTCCCACAAGTCTCTGCAGGCATCTTGCTTGATTTAGCATCTCAGGCCTTCCTGGGGGTGTGCTACAAGCTGGGTGCAGTGTTGAATAAACATCATTTTGCTAGTCCTGCCCTCACTCCCCTGCTGTCCTGTGGACACCCTCATGTGTGGAGGAGGGTTTAGGCTGGGTCCAGCTTGAGTTGAGCTTGTTCTCTGCCTGGAAAGGTGCTCATGTATCAAAGTATTCCTGTGAACCAGAGAGCTCCCTGTTGCCTCCACGCTACTCGTAGCATTCCTTAATTCTTGGTGCAATCCCTATTTGGCATTGGAGGCCTCCACAGCACTGTCTCCCTCGCACATACCCAGGTGGAGCTGGGCTGTGCCTTGCTGAGAGGGTGATCCTAGGGGAGAGCTTTTCCCCAGTGCAGCCCTTCACAACACTGCTCGACACACACCCTGAAAAACGTGCTTGAAAGAGCTGCCGGGTGCCCAGGCTGCCCCAGCCCTTCTGGGCGGGGTAGTTTCAAGCACAGTTTACCCGAAACCAGCTGAGCTGCTGTGCTGTGGACAGGACATCAATTACAGGACTTGCTACCCAACTGCTTGAGTCAGCCCTGTGTGGCTGCGTTGCATCCTTTGTGCTGCTGGAGGGCTGGAGCTGGGCACCCCAGTGCCTGCTGGAGCTGATTTGGGGGTGCTGGAGCCATATTTGAGGGTGCTGGAGCCAATTTTGTACAGCAAAGGCAGGGGGGAGGCAGGTTCACGTCCTGCCTGTCACCTCCCTGCCCTGCCGCAGGGCAAAGTCTGCCAGCGCTGGGGCCGTGCCGGGTGGGGATGGAGGGCAGGCAGGCAGGCATTGTGCCTGGGCACCAGGAGGAAGCCATGGGAGTCCTTGGTACTGCTTCCCTGCCCTCCAGCCAGACCATCTGCTCTCGTGGCTGTGAGTGCTGTGAGCTGGCCTGGGGACAGAGCAGAGCTGCTGCCTGGCCCCTGTGCACCCGCAGGAGCACAGAGCCGCGGTGGGTCCTGCATGCCAGCACAGCCAGGGGCTGGTCTCCTGGAACATCGTGCCTTGGAGTGGCCAAAGCCTCCTGTGCTGCCTTTGCAGGTGTCCTGCCCGTGCAGAGACCTTGCTGTGCCTGTCCTGGGGTGCCAGAGGAGCCTGGGCTCTGTGCTGCTCTGCAGGGCAGGGTGCATGCAGTGGGCAGGGCTGCACAGCCTGCCTGGCTCTGGGAACCGGCCTGACCAGTTCCCCAGGGCCTTGGCCAGCGGCACTGACCTCAGAGCAGCCTGTCAGCCACATGCAGCCTTATCTTTTGGCCTGGAGCTGCCTGCAAGGCTTGATTACCTCCAGCCAAGGCACCCGTTGGTGCTCTGCTGCTGGCTCCAGCCTCGCTGCCCTGCAGAGGGAACAAGCACAAGAGCTGCCCCAGCCCTGAGCAAGCTGGGCAAGGAGAACAGATCTGGTGGCTGGATGTATCTGGATGCACAGGGCAGACTGGGTCTTGTCCCAAAGAGCCCTCCCCACAGGACAGCCCTTCTTCTTCCCATTCAAGACTCAGCCCCAAGTGCCTTGAAAGGTTTCATAGCCCAGCACTCCCCTGGCAGAAATGCCCTCCAAGCTCTGCTGCTCCACAGGGACATGCCACATGATCCCTCAGCCCTTCCACTTAAAGTGTGCTTTTAGACCCCCTTTGGAGTCTCCACAGTGGAAGGGGCTAATGAGCAGAACAGAGGATGTCTCTCCTGCTTGAAGAAGGTTTATTAGGGCCAGGATTAAACCAGCAGTAAGCCAGTGTTTGCAGTGCCTGGGCTTATGCTGGGCTGGGGGCCAATGGGGCCAGTGTCCCAGGAGCAAATACAGAGGTTGTGCTGCCAGTATTTTAGTGACTCTTGCCTTTCTTTGTCTTTTTGCAAGTTGATGCATCAAAGCAGACACAGTTTGTGTGATCTGACATCAGTAGAATGAGTTGCAAGTGAAGCAACTGAGAGCAGCTTATGGGTACAGGCAGCAGTGCTGTGTGTGATGTATGTGTGCAGGAAAAGTATTAGTGCTCCTCTAGTAAAAAACCCAAGTCTTTTCTATAGCTGGTTAGTTTAATTTTGAAGATAATTTTAAACTAAATAAACTGTTCTCAGGGGAGGTGTTTAGGGGTATGAAAAGGATCAGTTGTGGAAGCAGATATATATGCTCTGAGATGCAGTCCTCATTCACAGGCTCTGTACATAAATAAAGGCTGGGCTCAATGCCTTGGTGGTCTCTGCCTGTGCAACCACCCACCAGCAGTGGGGTCTGATGTTGCCCATCCCATTCCTTGGCCCCACAGCCACAGAGGGATGGTGGAGAGGTGCCCTCCTGCAGGCTGCTGCTGTGGGCCTGGCCTGCTCACTAACCACAGACACTTTGAGTGCATCTATGGCTCGTGTGCATCCTGCAGCTGAGGTCAGCAGTGAGTTCTCTCAGTGCAGCACTGTTGTTCCTGCACTGCAATCTTTAGGGCTTGTGCTGAGCCTGCCAGCCGAGGGCTGTGCTGGTGGCTGGCAGCACCGCTCACCTTGGCAGGGTTTGGGTTTAAACTTCTTCAGGTGTGAAGGTGACAGTGCCCCAGGAGGTTGGCAGTGCTGCTGCCCTGGCTTCCTGGCCATGCTCAGAGAAGGCATCTCTCCTCTCTGCTCCTCCACAGAGCCCTGTTTGACTATGACCGGACCCGGGACAGTTGCTTGCCCAGCCAGGGGCTCAGCTTCTCCTACGGGGACATCCTGCACGTCATCAATGCCTCTGATGATGAGTGGTGGCAGGCCAGGCTGGTCACCCCCCACGGCGAGAGCGAGCAGATCGGGGTCATCCCCAGCAAGAAGAGGTGAGTGTCCATCAGCAGCAGCTGTCACACCTGGTGACCCCAGGATTTCCCTGAGCTCTGCAAACCCTGCAGCCCTCGGGGCTCTGCTCAGGCTGGGATCTCCTTGTGGTCCCAGTCCTCCTGTCCCTGTGCCGCATGCAGGGCACCTTGGGTGCAAGCTGGGGCTGTGTGCTGGGTTTCCCTAGGCAGGTGTTCTCCAAAGCTGGGTGAGACTCCAGGTGAGAGGGGAGTAGTCAGCCCCTTCTGTGGGGATGGGGAGTTAGTGTTAACCAGTCTGGGTCTCCGTGTGAGAGCAGAGCCACAGCAGCAAGGGCTGCTCCTTGTGTCCTCTGTCAATCTGCCTACCTCTATAACCAGGTCCCACTGTGAGGTGGGAAGTCACAGAGAGCAGAGGAGCTGGCTGCTGCTGCCTTCAGCTGCAAAGCCAGCCTTAAGTCTGTCCTCTATCCCTGTTGGGAAGGCTGGCTTGGCTCCTCTCCTGCTCCTGCTGCCACTGGCCCTGGGCAGGCAGCTCCGTATCTGACTCACCTGGGAAGGAGCTTCCATTTGCCAGTGGGGCCAGCACCCAAGGGTGCCTGGAGCTTCCTGAGGAGCCACGTGGGCAGCGTGGAGGGCACATGGATGGGACTAGAAACTCCTTCTCTCTTGATCAGGGTGGAAAAAAAGGAGAGAGCACGGTTGAAAACAGTGAAGTTCCACGCCAGGACTGGCATGATTGAGTCCAACAGGGTAAGTGCTGATCTGGGGCTCAGTGAGGGCACCTGGAACTGGTAACTAGTGACTGCAGGATGAGTCCCAGCAGCAGCAAAAGCTCCTCATGGGGCAGCTCCAACAATCCCAAGGCAAAGAGCTATGTGACTGGACATGCCCCAGGCCCACATCTACTTGTCACAAACCCTCCATGGATATGCAGTGGTTGAGCAGAGGAGCCCAGGATGGTGTGAAAATACTGGGAAAGGACCCATGTTTGGAGTGATGGGGTGGCAGAGCTCATGGCTTGGAGCTGCCTGCAGGCAGCTGGTGAAGATAGCTGCCCTCAAACCTCACGAGCAGTGCCTAACACACCAACAAGCAAGGAAGAACAGCCTGGCTACCCCTGCAGAGCTGCTGACTGCCCCATCAGCTTCTCAGCATCCCTTACCACATGTTTTTCTCCATGCTTAATTTTTTTCCTGCATTACAGTTCTCATGTAATCTCCATGATTTCATTTAAGGGTGACTGCCCTGACACAGCTCCTCATTGTCTCTTCATTTTAATTTTCCCCACACACATTAAACACCATTGTTTTTTCTGTCCTCCCTTCCATCTCCACGTTCTTCAGTCGATCAAAACGAAACGTAAAAAGAGTTTTCGCCTCTCTCGAAAGTTTCCATTTTACAAGAGCAAAGAGAACCTGGCCCAGGAGAGCAGCGGACAGGAACGTAAGTAGCAGCTGGCCAGAGAGGGCAAGCCTGCACCCCTCAAGGTTCCCTGCCCTGAGGGAAGAGATTTCAGCACGTTTCCATAGCCAGGGGTCCTGGCACCTGCCTGTATTCAGGTCTGTGCTCCACAGTCGTGCTAGCAGCTAGGGAGAAACTGCAGCTTGGAATGAAAGCAACAGCTGCAGTTTGGCACTCTCTTCCTTTCTCTCATGTTCAATGTCTTCATCTTTTCATCCAACTTTACACCCACCCAACTCCCTGCTCTGCTTCCCCCTGCTCTCCCCCCTTCGCTGCAGGCTCTGCTCCCTCCCTCTGCCTGCTTCCCTCCAAGTGAGGGGCTGGTTGCCTCCTGCAGAGCTTCTCCTGTTCTGGGGAGGTCCCAGCTCCATCTTCCCTAGAAGCGACTTACAGCTCCACATTCCCACTGGAGAGCCCTTCCAGTGGATTAAGCCCTGTGGACACAGGGAAGCCATGACCTTGCTGCCCACCCATGACTGAGGCACATCTTTGGTACTTGGCTACAGATGTTGGGGGTCCACAGCTCTCACCACCCTGGGACTGCCAGTAAAGGCAGGGTGTTTATTTTGTTGCCCCAAATCCTGATGTGGGCAGCACTGGAGCTGCTCACCAAGCCCAGCCCCTCCTCAGAGTGGTGAGCTGCATCCACTCCTTGGGCAAACATCCAGGCTGGCAGTGCCCACACCTCTGGAAAGGGACAGTGGACAAGGCAGAGCTGAGTCTGTGCCCCAGTGCCAGCACAGCAAACACATCCCCTCCCCTCTGGGGCTGTCTTGGGTGTCATACAGAGGCAGGAGGCTGCTGCTGGGCTGCTCCGAGGGCTCCCTGCATCCCTCTGCTGCCCATGACAGGCTAGTACCAGCTTCTGGTGATTTTAGCAGACAGCACAAGCCTCTGGCCCGTGCTGAAGGTTGTCTGTGTGTCTGCCTGTCTGTAGTAGTGCCTGGCCACGGCTGGGCTCCAGTGAGATCCGTGCTGAAGGTGGGGGCTCGCTTTTGGCTGCCCTGCAGTGGGATGACACAGCATGGGGATGGGGCAGAGCGCTGTCTTTACCTGCCTGTGGCACAGACATACAGCCAGCCCTGTGCTCTGCCACTGTCCATCCCAGCTTGCAGTAGGGGGGAGGTCTCTGCCTCACATTTGTGCAGGCGTTGTGGTGTAGGGCAGCTGACATACACAGGTGGGGAAAAATGTATCCTCCTGCCACAAGTTATAGGAGTGTGTGCTGTGCCTGGCCCCAGAGTGGCCAGGCTGTGCTGGGGAAGCACAGAGCCACGGTGCCCTGCCTGTACACCCCACGAGGAGAAACACTTCAGCCCCTGTGCCAGCAGCTCAGGGCTGCAACTGCTTGCTGCCAGCTGATGCTGCTGTGGCTGCCCTGCCCTCCCCAGACCCAGGGTGGCCCCTGAGGGCTCTTTGGCAGAGAGGGTGAGCGTGGGGGGTGGAGGGGGTCCAGCTGCACAAGGAGAGATGTTGGCAGCGGGCTGATGGTGTCAGCTCTGAAAGTATTTAACCTCACTTGCAGTTGCAGCTCTGGGCCGTTCTGCACTCCTGTCACTAATGCTGGTCTGGCTCTGTCTCCCCCATCCCTCTGACTCCCCTTTCCTGCGCTGTCTTCTCTCCCCCCTCCTCCCCCTTCTTGCTGTCTGTGAAATCAGGACTTCCCTGGGTTAAGTGACGATTATTATGGAGCAAAGAACCTGAGTAAGTTGAATTCCGATGCGCATTGTTCCCTTTCTGTGGCTGGCGGTGCCTGGGGCGTGGCTGGGCTCTGGCCGGGGCCGCTGTGCTTCCCTGGCTGGGGGGCAGGAGGAGCCCCGGGTGCTGCTGCACTGCCGGACCCCGGAGTGCCCCGGAGGCTGCGGGGCTTCAGGTGCCGCTGCTGCACGTGGGGCGGGGTGGGGGAGCTTGCCTGGGGGTGCTGGCCGTGCCATAAGTGCCTGCTGCACCTCCTCATCCTCTTCTTCCTGCTCCTGTCTGGGTTGGTTGTTGCGTTAGCACTCGGAGCCACTGCCGGTGTGGGTGGGAAGTGGCCGTGATGGGCCTGCTCTGAATGGGGTGGGTGACAACGTTCTGAGGTGTTCCCACCTTTCTCTGGGTTACCACATATGCAGAGCTGCAGAATAATGACAGGAGCCCCATGGTCTTCCCAGCTGGGGCTTGAGTTCCCTGCCAAGCAGTGCAGGGCCTGACTGGGGCAGGCAGCGGCCAGCAAGCCTCTGTGGGGTGGTCGCAGCACTAGGATCAGCCTGAGCAAGCAAAGCCCCAAACTCTGTCCCATTCTGTCACTGTCTTGTCTCTGTTTGTCCCAGCCCCATTCCCAGAGGTAGGCTCCCCATCCCTGTGCCAGCACAGCCGTGCCCTCCCCTGACCGCTGTGTGCATGCTGCACCTGCTCCCCTGCCAGCATTCCCCTCCCTCTGCACTCCACCTTCCCTGGGCCTGGGAAGCCCCAGTGCCTTCACATCTGCCGGGCAGGCCCTCCTGGCCTCCCTGTCTTCTCCTGGAAGCATCCCCCTGCATGTCCCCGGGCTCCCAGCAAAGGGTGAAAGATGCCGCCCTTGCCCATGTGGCACAGACTCGTCCCAGTGGGTGCTGGGCTGCAGGTTTTTCGGGAGGCCAGTGCTGTCCTGCCCTTGGTCAGTAGTGCTGGGTGACAGCCAGGGTGCCCCCGTGCCTCCTGCCCATGCTCCTTCTGAAGGGGATCTCTCTGGTTGCTTTGCAGAGGGCGTGACATCAAACACCAGTGACAGCGAGAGCAGTTCCAGTAAGTGTGTGTGCACCTGCTCTCCCGCCCCGTGTTCGTGTGTGTGTCCCCGTGTGAGTGTGCACGTTTGGGCACTTCCATCTTGTCTCGTCCCAGTGGTGGTTCTGAGGCTGGTCCTTCCTGCTGGTGACACTGAGATGCTGCGGCCAGCTCCCTCCTCGGGGCCAGGGAGAGCAGGGGCTGGGGAGTAGGAATGAACCTGCCTGCTTCACTGCTCTCTCCTGGCTGCAGGGCTCTGCTCCAAAGCAGGGTGGTGGGTTCCCAGGCCATCATGATCCCCCATCCTCAGTGCCTGCTACAGGAAGCAAAATGGCCAGAGGCCAGGCCTGTAGCATAGATGGCTCCTGGAGCCCAAGCCTGTACAAGAGCATGGGATCCAGCTGTAATACATGCTCCCTTTGTCCCCAGGAAGTCCTCTGAATACCTGCAGGGAGGACACTACGTCCCATGGGCTGAGAGCCTGCAGCGGTGGGGGAGGGAAAGAGGAGGCTTGACCCAGAGCTGGGACATGAATAATTAAAGTGGCCCAAGGGCTCATAACTGCATGCCCGTCATGCTTCACATCCGTGGGTGGAGTGATGGGGACAGCCTGGAGTGCCCCCAGAGCTGTGGGAGGCTGAAGGGGCAGGAGCCAGCTCCTCACAGCTGCAGAGGGGCTGGAGAGCTGCTGCAAGTGCTCACCTACATCCCCCTGGCTCTGTTGCAGAAGGACAAGAGGACACCATCCTGTCATACGAGCCAGTGACGCGGCAAGAAAGTAAGTCTTGGGCTGGAGTGCCCCATGCCCACTCGAGTGTGGCCACCTGTGTCCCCAGCACAGCCAGGGTGTCCAGTGCTCCCTCCCCTCCTGCCACACCAGCAGGGCACTGGGTGGATGCAAGTGGAGTCTCGTGTGTTGCGTGCAGCAGGGGAGCCAGGCGTGCATGGCTTTCCCTGGCCTCCACTGCCCAGTTTTAATCAGCAGAAAACATTTGTGTCATGGTCTGCAAGACCAAGGGAGAGATCCAGAGCTAAAACTGAGCTGGGCTTTAGTCCTCAGCTGAGGACAAGATTATCCCTTCCTGCCTCAGACCAGGTCCCTGCTGCAGAGCAACCCTCCCCCAGCCCGCAGCCTTTAACCCTGCCTGATGCTCAAACCCTGCAGACCCTTTTGGAGGCTGAATAATCCCAGCCTCGGTGGTCTGTCCTTGCCAGAAGCTGGATCTGACTCTTAGGCTCCCGTCACTCCCCCAGCTCCGTGGCATCCTCGCCCAGCTGTCCTGGTTGCCTGGCTCCTGCCCCAAGCAAGGGAGCAGCTTTGCTGATCTGCGACCCTGGAGACCTGCAGAACCTTCCCCGGGGCCGCACAGATGGTTTGGGTCAGATGGGAAGGACATGTTGACCGTGACCAGGAGGAGATAAACTCGCACGGAGGAGGCACCTTTGGGTGCCCATGTGAGCAAGAGCACCCCACTGCCAGCAGGGAGAGGGCAGGTCCACGCCAAAAGTGGCAGTAGGGTCAGCTGCCCGCAGCACAGGTGGGGCCTCAGGTTGTGGCTCTTGTTCACAGTTCACTACGCGAGGCCGGTGATCATCCTGGGGCCGACAAAGGACCGGATCAACGACGACCTCATCTCTGAATTCCCACACAAGTTTGGTTCCTGCGTGCCCCGTAAGTCCCTTGCTGGAGGGAGGGGAGAGTGGTGGCTCTGCTCCTTGCAGGGTCTTGCCCACAGCATGGGGAGGGCCCTGGGAGCACCAGGTGGGTTTTGTCCCTCCCTGTTTGTTGTGCATGGCTCTGGGTTCACTCTTGCTGCCCGCTCTCCTCCAGACACCACCAGGCCTCGGCGTGAGAACGAGGTGGACGGGCAGGACTACCACTTCGTGGTATCCCGGGAACAGATGGAGAAAGACATCCAGGACAACAAGTTCATAGAGGCTGGGCAGTTCAATGACAACCTCTATGGGACCAGCATCCAGTCCGTGCGAGCGGTGGCAGAGAGGGTGAGTGTCAGGTGACATTCCTGGGACTGGCATGTCTCCAGCCTGGACCCACACGCATTCAGCAGTTCCCCTCCTTTCCCTGTGTTGTTAATGAAGGGCTGTAACCACATTAAGCAAGCACAGCACGATCCTCTCCTCCCTCCAGTGTCCTGCCAAGCCATGTGGCTGCTTTTCTCAGCTGTGTTACTCTACCTCAGCGTGGTACCTCTGTCATCCAAACTCCACCCAAAAGCCTGGCACTGCTGGCCCAGCCTTGTGCTCAGGAGCTCACAGGGTAGAGATAGCTGGGTTCCCTCAAAGCAGCAGCGTGCCTCTGGAGGAGTGCTGGAGTTACCCAGGGCTTGTAAATAGTTCCACATGTCCAGACAAAGGCTCAGTCCCTTTGCATTGTTGCTGTCCTGCCCTGAGCAAGCAGGATTGTGAGGCCACTGGGAGCTGGCTTGTGTCTCAGGAGTGGGCTTTCATTTCTGTGGCTCCTCCCTTTTCAAGCACATCTGTATGAGCAAGCTGTTTCCCACACAGAGTAGACTGTGTGGGTAGGTCTGATCCTGCCTGTCTCCTTTCCAGGGGAAGCACTGCATCCTGGATGTGTCTGGCAATGCTATCAAGAGGTTGCGACAAGCACAACTTTATCCCATTGCCATTTTCATCAAACCAAAATCCATTGAAGCCCTCATGTAAGTGCAGCACCGTGTTCTGTGCCTCTCCAGCTGCTTGTCCTGCTGCTCCTGGCCATAGGTAGTGCAGGCTGGAAAGGATGTGAGAGCTGAGCTTGCAACTCTTCTGAACAGCAGCAGCAGAGAATATTATCTATGAGGAGATTCAATAGCTTGAGACTGACCCTGAGATCAGGAGGAATTCTGCTGGCACCAAGGGGCCTGGGAAAACGCCTTCCCAAGTCAGAAGGGGTCAAATTGCTTATTTCTATGTTTTATGAAGATGAGAAAAGTTAGGCAAGCAGGGAGGAGACTTCTGCAGCGGTCTCACAAATTTAAGGGACTGTCTGAATTTGAATTCCCTTCCATGCTGTGGTGAAGGGGTGGGGTAGGTGGCAGTGGGAAGAACTGGTGGAAGTTGAGATAAAGTGCCAAGGCAGCCTGGAGTCTGTGGGCAAGGGCCCTGCCTTTGGGAGCTGGGCCCTGCACAGCTTCCATTCCTGCGAGCAGAGGATTCCCAGGCACCCTGGCTCTGTGGGCTATTTTTGCTTCTGTTCATTGCTAAGAAAAAGAGCTGAAAACTTCCTAATTTTTTTTGCATGGCAGGGAGATGAACCGGAGACAGACATATGAACAGGCCAACAAGGTCTTTGACAAAGCCATGAAACTTGAGCAAGAGTTTGGAGAATATTTTACAGGTGAGTGTCCTGAGCAGGCTTGTATCTGATTTAGTTCACTTTTCCATGCAGCAGCTGTGACCTCTCTACCAGCACTGTCCTACTGCAGGGTCATGGGAAAATGTCCAGCTTCATCAAAGCTAAAGAGAAATGGCACTTTGCCAGGAGGGCTCTGCAAGGGGACTGCTCCAAGATCACTGGATAGGAGTAAACTAGTCATAGAGGAGGAGACAAGTTGTCAGGCAGGATTTTCTGAGTTTGTGAAAGTTTATCACCAACTTCAGTAACAATAAAAAATCTAAAAATCCCCAAGCAGGGGAAGCACAGGGTTTCAGGGTGCTACAAGTGTACAGGAAGTAAACTCTCTGCATGGGAGAAAAGGGGAGCGTTTTCAAAAAGAGAGAAGTTTCTAAAGAGGAAAGATAAAAATTTAGTGACCTAAATGGTGGAGATAGTACTGACCTATTACAAAATATCTACCAAAAAAGACTGGAAGTTTGGCTTGCTTCCTAAGTAGTCTTTGCTCAAGAGCCAGTCTGGGGTTGCTGACACTTTGTGCCTGCTGAGATGAGCTGCTCATGGCACAGGCATCCTTGTGCATTAAGGAAGCAATGTTTGTAACATGATTAATTCTGGAAAACCACAGGGAGGTGAAGAGGCAGAGAAACTGGTCTTCCATCTTTTCTCCAGTGCAATAGCTGTTTCTTCCTAAGCTGAGGAATGATAATGTTGCCAAACTGTGTATTACCCACCTAACAGCTACTGGGAAAAACCCCAAGCAGGATGTTTTCCAAAAATTGATTTCAGCTGGGCAAATATTTGGGTACAAACGTGGTGAGCATTCCCCAGACCTCCTGTCCTGGGCTCCAGAGCTGCTGGCTGTTCTTCCAGGAAGACATGTCACAGTTTTGCAGGCCCTCAACATGCCACTGCGCACTTGGAGGGCGAGTTTGATGTTGACCTGTGAAAAAGGAATGCTGTTGGCTGAAATGTGTTGAAAGAACCGTGTAATGGGCAGAGAGATGGTCACTGTCACAGGTTCTGTGCCAGCAGCTGAGACTGAGGGAGCAGAGTTGCTGGGGGATGGTCCTGGCTGGGTTACAGAGGCAAGCTGGATTACCAGCAAGCTTTGGCCCTTCGTGTACATCTTGCTGTGATGTGAGCAGCACAGTGAAGTGCCTGGTGCTGTGTCTGTGCTGTGCAGCAGGGCTGGGCAGGGGCTGCTACTGGGAGCAGTGGCTGCACGCTGGCCTTTCCCAGCCTCAGAGCTCTGTGTTCCCACCCCACAGCAGAGAAAGCAGCAAACATGAGGAGCCCTCAGCAGCCTGCCAGAAGGAAAAGCAGAGGGAAGGGACAAAGCTGGCACCTGGGGTGCTTGGTGCACCCCAGTGAGCTGCCCCAGCCCTGCCTTCCCTCTCTGGTCAGCGCAGCCGTGGCGGTGCCTGACACAGTTTGCAAAGCTGATTAGCAGCCTGGTGTGGAGAGCCCAGCTGGCCCTGCACACAGCCAGGAGCTCTGCCAGCCGGGATCAGAGCTGGCTAATCCCCACCGAGGTGCTGCTTTAATCCTCTGTGTCCATGGCAGCTCCTCTGTCACCACCTGGCTCAGTCCCTGCTGGCTGCACCCTCCAGCCCTTTGGGGCAGTGGGGAGACTCTCCCATAACTCATGGCAGTGCTGCCTGGTGCTCAAGGCCTTGCTTGTTCTCTCCTCTTGCAGCCATTGTACAAGGAGACTCTCTTGAAGAAATTTACAGCAAAATCAAACAGATCATTGAGGACCAGTCCGGGCACTACATCTGGGTCCCGTCCCCAGAGAAACTCTGAAGATGTCTCCCACCTGCTTCCCTGTGAGCAGAAGATCTCTGAAGTCCCACCCATTCAAGCCCTCTGCCCCGAGGGGGAGGGAGATGAAAACTATTCCTGCTCCCTTTTTTAGATCGTCGCAAAATTGAGTTTTCTAGTCCTGTTTCTTTTGTTGGGATGAACTCATATCATTCATCACGTGACTGTTCCCACCATTCCTGCATGGACCTTCCCACTGCTCCATTAGAGACAGATGAGAACCCATTCAAGGTCGTTTTTTTATTATTATTATTATNACTAGGAAATCTGAGGGACCTCTCTGAAAAGGTGTTGTATTATTGCAAGGTTCTTTCAGTTCCTCTGTCCCAACCACTCAGCGTAAGGAGTCCACTTGGGCAGGAAGAGCTCAAAACGGTACCAGGTGCTTTGGAAACTTCTCCTGTCCAGGCCAGTTCCCTGCAGCCACCCTGGGTCTGAGACAGGGCAGAGACTGGTGCTGCCTGGGCAGGAGGGACCAGAGCAAGGAGCAGCAGCTGGCCTGAGAGAGGCTGGGAGACAGAGACTGAGCAGGAGGCTGCGGAGCAAGAGAATGGATGATACTACATATTAAATTGCACATTGTTTTACACACAACCTTATGTGTTTGCATGAGAGGTTTCCTTTTGGTTCTATTTTTTTAAGCTGATTTTAAACCAAAACCATATTGTGTTGTTGTGTTGGCTTTTTTAATTATTATTATTATTAATATTATTATTATTATTATTATTCCATTTTTCTCTTGTTAATGATGAACTGAATGGGTATAAAATCCAGTTTTTTAACTTATTTTTTAAGCTGGCTCTATTGTAAATAGAATCTAGATCTGTGGTGTTTAGTTAAGAAATACTTTACTGGCCACATGGAACAAATGTACTCACTGTCCTGTGTTGCTGTGAAAAACGTGGGATGTTGGACTGGCCCTGTACCTGTGGGTGCAGGTGGAATGACCCATTCTGGCTTGTGGCAGCACACTGGCCTTCCCTACTGCATTAGCCACTGGCAGGAAAAGCCCCCAGCTGTGCCTTGGATGGACACTCACATTTTCCAGATCAGTAAGAGAATTGAAAACCTTCCTCTCTTCCCTGCTCCGTGCCGAGTTCCCGGCCCTGCTGTGTGCAGCTTCTGGGGTGGCTCTCCCAGGGGCAGGGCTGTCCTTCCAGCAAAGGTCACCTTGCCTGGCTCAGTCTCTGACATCTCTCTGTGAATCCTGTGGCTGAAGCTGGGTTCTGCTGCCTCCACCAGGCCACCCCAAAGCCCTGAAGTGGTGCCCCAGCTGGCAGGCTGAGGGGCAGGGGGTGCAGAGCTGCTCCATCCCCTGGGCACTGGCATTTTTCAAGAGAGGCGACTGCTGGCACCGAGACACTTGGCCCTAAGCTGAGACCTGTCTGTCTTTGAGGACACTTTGGCTTCTGTGCTTGAGTGGGGCTCCAGTGTGGGGACAGACCCTTGTGTGGAGCTGGGGACACTGGTGTGGCCTTTGAGGAGTGTGTGCTGGGTACTCAGAGCTCAGGTCCCAGTGCTCCCACCTTACAAAGAGCTGGTGGATGCTGTTCCTCACACAGTGCCACACCCCACAGCACAGGAGGTCACAACCAGGTAAGTCTCCTCCTCCCCCTGTTTGGCAGGGACAAGCTGTGGTCCCCTGTCCCCAAGGTGATGGTTCAGTGTGTCAGTCAGTGCCTGGCACACAGCATGAGTGGAGCTGCTGTAAGACTGTCCATGTGCTGCCTGGGCAGAAGCTTTCTCTGCTCATCCTGCATCCCAAGGAGCCCTGCAGGGACCCAGCAGCTTCTGGGGCCAGGACACAGCCCTGCAGGAGACACACAGCTGTGAGCACAGGGGAGGGCAGAAGGATTCTGCCATCGATGGGACCGACCCTAAAGGAGCACACAGAACTCTGGCAATGGATTCCTGTCGGGCATCCAGCCCCCTGCCCCCGCTGGCCCTGCTCCAGCTGCTATAAATGTCGGTCCCTGAAGATGTGGAGTAAGTGAAACAAAAGTCCTTAAGGTGCTAGTCACACATTCCTATCTTTTTTTGTCTTTTTTTTTTTTTTTTTTCTTTTTTCTGTTTTTTTCCTAGTAGCCTGTCTCCCTCTGTCAAGTCACGTGGAGAAAAAGATGATGTACTCCATGGCATAGCTGACAGTATCGAATCGATCATGACAACAGTAGTTGGTTAACAGTGTTTCTTCTGAGGAGACATATATTTTTAATAAACAGAGAGTTGCAAAGAACTCTTGTCTTTGAGACCTTCTTGTAGAGTCCTTCATTGTGTACCAGATCTGGGGGTTTTTTTGGTCCTGATGCTAGCAACTATTGATATGGTCTCTATGGCAAACTGAAGTATTGACAGTGGTTTAGGGGAAAAAAACCTTTTTTAGTATAAAAGGTGGTGCCTGAGAACTTGCCTACTGGAAGGAAAGGAAATCTAAAACAAGAAAAAGAAAATAGAAAATAAAAGGAAGTGGGCTTATTTGGAGCTGTAACTCAGCCACTGAAAAGTGCTTTTGGTTGGGTTGTTTTAACCCTGGTTAAGTCTGGCCTGATGACACAACCCCATAAATGTATTTTGGATCATGGCTTGAATTGTGGGGAGGTTGCTTTTCAAATAATAGGGTTTATGTGCTGCTACATAATTGTTCTTGTATTTGATATAAAGACAACAAAGTAAATACATAGTCCAGCTAATATAGAGCTTCTTTTTACCATTTTAACATGCTGTTTAACTATCAGAGAGAAGACAAGTTGTAAAGACAACCGGTATAATTTTTAGTACCTTCAAATGCAAAGAATAGGAATGTTCACTGGAAGACAAATACAGTTAAAGGAGTGTTTACAGTCCTTTTGTGCCTGAATCTGCTTTGTCATTTGGCTGAGCTGAAGGAAGGATGAAGGGGTTTAGTTTTTAAACACTAAATTTCTTTTTTACTTTCAAACTTCACAGAAGAGAAGCAAATTGAGATTTCAGGGGAACAAGGATGCTGCACCAACTGAACACGGGCATATGGTTTGCTGACTGTTCAGTTTGTGTAGCTCACTGGACAAATTAAAAACCATTTAGAAACTCCTTTAACTGATCAGATCAACAGCCTGGTGGTGGTGTTGGTGGTTGTCCACAAAACACAGGGAGATTAAGCAGTTGCTAAGCAGATCTGATGCTGGAATTACCACTCTGAAAAATCAAAGTGTTTGCTTGCATAGTGACAGATTTGGAGTCATGGATGAAGCAGCACAGAGACATTGTCTGCTGCTGGCTGCCCCAGCACTGCCAGGCTGCTCTGCCCAGCTCCAGGGGCTGCAGACACCCCTCCCCTGGCAAACCATGGTGTGTCCTGAGCTCATGTGTCACCTCTGTGAGCTGCTGTGACAGGGAAACATTCCAGTTCCAGGGGGGAGAGGAACACAGGGATGTGTTCTCAAATAAACCCTGTCACTCCTGTAAGGCAGAACAACCTCTGGAAGAGAAATCAGCATGTGAAGAGAAAGAGGGTGGCATGGGGAAGGAACTTGCTCTGTTAAAGCTCTAACCACCCATTCTCCTGGTTGCTCTGCCAACCAGGACGTTTGCAAAGTCCTGGCCCAGAAAATAGCAGAGCATTGTCCTGCTGATGGTCCTGTCTAGTTGTGAAATAGAGGAGCTGGTTCTTTTCTCTCCCAAGATATCCTGCTACAGCTGCCTGCAACAGACAAGAAACTAATCTGCCCTAAGACACGTCTAGAAAATTATACTGTAAGCTGCTTGTGCTATAGAGAAACATGTCTGTGCTTCTGTCTGCAGCTCTGGGTAATTAGCTGTCTTAGCTAAGCAGAAGAGCACAGGTTGTGCTGTGAGGCTACTGGAAGAGGGGCTTTAAAGGAATGTAATTATAATTTTCTCAAGATTTTTTTTCCCCATTGATGGAGCTGTCTTAGATACGCCCATTGTTGCTAATGATGCTTGGCAGCACAATCTTCAAGAACTGCTGTTCTCTGCTTTCCTCAGGCTGTCACAGCAGGATTCATGGCACTGAAGCATCTGCTGGGAAGCAGGTAAAGTTACCATTGTGTCAAAGCTGTCTCTTTCCTTCAAGAATCCTTGGGTACACCTTGACCTTCAGTGTTTATTCATATCCCTTGCCTCCGAAATGAGGGTCATTTGTTTACCTTTAGGGTTTTTTACCCTAAGGAAAAACATTACAGATGGTTAGAGTCAATCAGTGCAGCACCTCTGAATGGTGCAAGCACGTGGGAGCACTTATGGGACTTGCAATACCTGGTTGGGGCCACACTTGACTCAGCACAGGGGTGACTGTGGAATTTCCTCCCCTAGTTCCAGTGCACTGCTTGACAAAAGCTTCTGCCCAATCCTCTAATGAGCTTCAGTCCTCTTCCAATTACCTTCATTTCTGATTACTTACTGTGGGCACTTCTAAGTGTCAGGGGTCAGGGCAGCTCCTCTTCCTTTCCTGCCTCTCCCAAATGCTCAGTGCAGCCACAACAGTGGGAGCAAAGCTCTTCCCACCCTGTCTGGTGGGAGGTGCACCCTCGGTGGAGAGCTGCTGGAGAACCCTGTCCCTGCTGCAGGTGCCTCTGGGTGAGAGGTGGTGGAAGGGGCTCCGGGGCTCAGCAGCTGAGCTGGAATCTTCTCTGCCCTGCCCCATTCCCAGACTCTTCTCAGCAAGGACGATTTTCCCAGGGCAGCCACACTCCCATCAGTCCCAGATGGTCAGTTTAGAATCACCCTGTCCCTGGACCCATCCTCCAGTTCCCACTGCAACTTCCGTGTGCCTCTGCACTGCTGCTCCTCCCCAAATGTTAAAGTTATCAAATTAGAGGGAAAAGGGCTATAAAATACCAGCTGGGGAAAAGGGGGTGAAGTTTGTGACCTCCTGCCCTGGAAGATCCATTTGTGTTCTCAGAAGCAGGGAGGACTCTGCAGTACAGAACCAGTGCCCAGCTCACACTGGAGCTTCCACCACGATGTGTAAATAGGAAACCTCTGCTGCAATGCCACCCTCTGGAGCCATCTGCACATCCAGGGATGAGCACACAGGCTCCCTGAGCTGAAAGAAAACAGAGGAATGAATAGCTCTATTTTTTTTTTTTTACAGCTCAGCTGTTGCTGGTTTAAAAAGATTTACAAACCACAGTCACCTCAATGGGCTACTGAACTGTAAAGCAACATTTAGTAGCAAAACTAACCTGGATCAGCCTGCATCTGCACCAGCAAACACCTGCAAAGGTGTGATTGCACACAAACTACTACTGGGAACGGCCACTGGAAATGCAGATAATTACAGTCTGATTCAGCTAGGAGAGGAATTCTTGCCCTACTTAAACTCTCTGGTAAATACTAAGCCTGGAATAAAATGTACTGAGTAAATATGTGCAGGAAGAGATGAGTACTATCAGCAGAGCCTGAAACTTATCTTCAGTGCTGTCTGTAGCATAAAAGAAATCAAACTGAGTATCTCCAAGGAAAGAATTCCAACCATTCTGGCTGTAGGCAAACCCACATTTAGTGCTTGCTGCCTTCCATGACTGTGTGTAATTAGCTCCTTACACTTGCTGGGCAAACGTGACCTTTCCCAGCAGGTACAGAGTGACACCTTTACCTCTGTGTGTGTGTGTGTGCAAGTCAGAACTGAGCAGTAATTAAAGCCAGCCCAGCAGGCTCCAAGGAGATACTGCAGGCAGGATGGGTACCTTTGAGTTTGTGGTACCCTTTAGAGACCCCCACTGCTGTGATGCAGCACAGATCTCCAAAACTGTGACTCCAGAAGAATTTTCTGTGGCATTTGAGACCTGGATTTTTATGGATTTAAAGGTATTTCTTAGTTAAACAGGCAGCACATTGTGCATTAGAGATCTGAAAGCAGTGTCTCAGAGGCCCAGACTAAGTCTGGTGAACTGATTTAAGTTCACCACTAAATGGAGAATTTACACTAAACAGATCCATGCTCCTGTTAAGGAGCTCCCCTGTGTGACCCTTTAGATGCCCCTCCTGGGGTCACAGTGGCACCACCCCAGACTGTCCCTGCTGGGACAGAAGGCCCTTTGCAGTGGCAGCTCAAGTGAGTCCCTTTGGCTCCCTGCACACCCCACACTCACACAAGATTCCTCTCTGGCTCCATCCCAGGTTTCCCACAGCCAAGTCCCAGATGTGCTCAGACTTGCTGAGCACCTGCCTGGCCCAGGGTTCAGTGAGCTGGAAGGGAGGAGTGCAGCCCTCACAGCACTGCCAGTGACAGCTGCAGCTTCTTCCCTGAGCTCAGCACTGCTGGTTTTTCTATTCCACGGGACTGTGGAACCAGCAAACAGCTCTGAATTCTTGTCCTCACTGAAATGGACTAGAAACTAAACAATCTGATAAATATTTATGCAGCAAGGCAGCTATGACAACCAGAGGAGATGAAATACTTTTTAAAGATTTTTATCGTGCTCATTGCCATTTGCTACTAAAACCAGATATTTAAACCAACCTGTTACACAACAGCAGAGGCATCTCATGTAAAAGTTAAATATTTATTTCTAACAGTTAAATAGCTCCAAAAAATGAAAATTATTCCCTAGAGGAAAACAATTACATTTACTGAATAAACACTTCCTAAAAAGTACATAACTTCTTTGCCAACAAGAAGGAGATTCTGGTTTCTTTTTCACTGCCCCCATGGCCCTGTGCCTTCACAGAGCTAACAGCCTCTCATTCAGCACAAAGTTTCCAAGAGAGGCTGCTTTCTGTTTTTTGTAGTTGTGGCTGTCATTATTCTTCATTTGGAATAAATCCTTTTGCTCTGTCCAGCTTGTCCAGAACCTCACTATAAAGGCCAACCATCTGCAGAACATGAGCACCAGAGTTGTCAACAAGGATGGATAAAAATGTATCAATCAAATACGTGACAGAGAACAGAACCAAGAGAATAGCTGGGAGACTAACACCAGCTTCTAAACCTAAAATTTCAAACTGCTGTAAAGATTTTTGGCACAGGTTTAAATACAGTGGTTCAGAAAAAAAAAAGATTGGTGTAACCTAACAAAAGTGGTTTTATTTACAGTAATAAAGCATAGTTTATATCTGAGTCTTATATCAGTACATAAACCTATTCACCAAATCACATGTTGGGAGTTGATGTTGAGGGTGGGAAAGACTTCTTATTGTCAGCTCTTATTGTCTTAACTGGTGCATTTAAAATGGTGTGAGAGTTACAGCCAACCCCTTGATTGCTCAGCTTGTACACAAGAGAATGAGTGGTGACACCAGCCAGGCTGCACTGGGTTTTGGGTTGCAATCTAGACAGGAGCAGCAGCCAAAAGCTGTAGAAAAAAGCTTTCTTGTGACAGAGTAAGAAGAAGTGTCATTGCACAGTGTCACCTGCAAAGGTGCTAGCCCAGAGATTTCTCCCTCATGGGAAGAGGCTGAGCTACACCTAAGATGAGCTTTAGTGATTTTCTTCACACCATCTTAAAGCCTGTTTATAAGACATTAGATTATACTAGGAACCAAGCTGGAAAGTATTCATGTAACAACTGATCTAAGTAAACTGGTACAGCACCTTGACTTTAGTTAAAGCAGGCAAAGGTACAAGGTTCTCCCATGGCCACAAACAGTCAGAAGTTTATTTCCAGTCACCCATTTACATCATCCTTCCAGTAAGAGAATGCTGCATTATTCTCTCTATTATTTATCAAAACTCTTCTGGCATCACTTTGAAAAATCTTTTAGCACCAGGCTCCTCCAAAATATTTAGATACCACGATTCTCCTGAAACTTTAAAGATCATCAGCAGTGCTTTCTCCAGATCCACATCTCATATTCAGGCCAGACAACCAATCCCTTATCCTCAAATCCCCCTGTGTACACTTACATGGCCTTCATAGCTTTTCTTCAGGGATCCTAAGTGATTGAGGAAACGCATTCCCAATCCACACCATTGCTCAGCCTCCTTGTATTTACCAACAGTATACTGAAAGATTCCTGTATTCCAGGCTCTTGTCATCAACCAAAGGATCTCCATCTCTGGGTAAGCATCCTGAGGTAGCAAACAAGCAGCAGCACCTCATGAGAAAATAGAATCTTCACTTCAAAACTGACAAGCCAAGAGTGTGATAGAGTTTAATTTTAGACTAAGAAAACAGTCGGGTTTTTTCCTCCTAAGCAAAGGGAGAAAAAGCCCTTACAAAATCCAAGGAAATTAGAAATGCAGCCCTAAATATCCAAGAGACATTCCTTTTGAGGTAATTTCAGTGTATCTTTTACTGAAGAAATCTTAGTAGCTCCACATATAACACTATGCAATGTTCATTTTACTAATGTTTCTCAGTCTGATGAGAATTTTTTTCAGATGTGCTCAGGATCATCTCCCAATCCCTTGGTTTCCTGTTCAACTTACTGTGCTGCTGACTACACTCAGAGCATCTTCAAAGTAGTCCCACACCTCCTGCAGCACACAGGTATCCAAGTCTGTCAGTCCAGTAGGCAAGGAAATGTTAATCAAGCTGTGTAAGCATTTGCTGAGGATTGAAAGAGAGCAAAAGAGGAAACATTAAACACTATGTGCACAGTTTTTAGTATCAGGAGCACACTGAGTTATGTCTCTATGATTGTCAGACATGTCTACCTTGGTGCTTATTACACTCATATTCTTGAAGCAGAAACATGCATTTTCATAGTATCAGATCTTATTCATACAAACTATGAAAAATACAGTCAAGAGCAACTAGTACTTAATTATTTTCATTGCTGGTCTCTACAGTAACACAAGAGGAAAATCACAGTATTTCCTAGGGTGCTACACATGACAGCAAGAAATAAGTACCTTTTCTAAGTTCACCAACCAGAGCTACACAGACAGCATCCTCAGAAAATCAGTAACAAATACAAGGTTCTGAAAACAGCTCTGTCTTTCTCAGTGTGAAGTGAGAAAGGCAATATCAGCTGTTGCCTTTGCCAAGTGCTTATTTCAAGGAACTTGGAAAGGATAAGCAGCACATAAATATGCTAAATAAATCACATATGTACTATGTGGCATCACTACCTTACAACTCAGAGCTTTCTTCTCAACCCTTAATTTCTCTTCATTACCTTTGAAATAGCCAGCTCTCTACTGCAGAGCAACATTTGAAATGAACACCTTCCTCACAAGAAACAACCAGAGACCTCTTCTGGATACAATTTTCATTTTCCTTCCTCAATAGATTAATTTATTGGAAACAGGACTGTGCCAGAAAATATGCCAAGTAAACAAACTGCAGTTAAAACATCTGTTAAGCAGTCATCCTTCAGAGGTACATTGGTTGGCCAGCAAGAAGTGGAACCTTGCATATAAAGTAAAACCCACTTTTTTTTTTTCAAATTGCAGGCTTTATTCCCTGTCAGCATTTCCAGTCACAGGCTCATGGCAAAGCTATGTGATAACACTAACCTAAATTTCACAGCATCAATGACAGCCTGCTTTCTGTGGAGGTTTAGTGCACTCTTGAGAGCTTTCTTACACAGTACAGGATACCGAGCTGGAGGTTCCATTGCTAGTGCTTCAAAGTAAAAGAAGATAGAGAAGAATAAAAGATAAATTACTGAAGTCGGACCTCAATCTCATAGGTCTCTAAAATAAACTGTAGCATGTTGCCAGATCCCTTGTGAAAAACAACTGAAAATAGATCTGCTCAATAGGCTGGTCACAAGCTGGTGCTTCTCTCTCTGTTTCTTACTAAGTATGTCATCAATGAGGACAATGAGACAGAAGCACAGAAAGTTTCATAATTCACTGCTGTTTACCTCCAGTGCAGTAATACAGAAAAATTCTGGTGGGGAGGCACTGTCTAAAGGGTTTTGTTTGTCTCCTTGAACACAAAAATCCAGATGGAAACCTTAGGCAGGAGCAGGATTTCAGAATGGTGTCTCCAGGCGCTGAGTGTAACTCCCTCAAGGCAAGGAGAACAGAAGGTGTTTATGCAATCCTACAGGACACCCTCCAAAGACTTGCCAGGGTGGTTCTAAATGCTCCTCATCTTTCTTGGATCCTGCTCTAGATTCTCAAGCATGTTTTCATGACTAGGAGTTTGTGATGGAAGTATGGCACAGTGTAGAGAAGTGCTATTTACAAACTGACTATAAAAACTGCAAGTTGAAACTTAACATTATCTTAGTGGCTTAAATATACCTAAAGTTTCTATCCAAAGTCCACAGCCCAAAACTTCTGTTCTGGGGCATGAATCAGTGAGGGTTATTCTCTGGTCTTTGCCAGTTTGGAGCATGTAAAAGTTTATCTGAAAAACCCTTTCCAAGTTTACAAGGTATATGAGTGTCTCAGGGTCTAGAAATGGAAAGACATCACAATTTTCTGGTTTATCATTCATGTCATGTCATTTCAAAACACAGCTCTCCTAATGTTGCTGAGATCCTAAGCATCTTTGCTTCAGGACAAAATATATATGGTTAGACCCATTTTGTGTATGTTGTACAACACATGATAATCCTGGTCACCCCAAAAGAACAGGAAAGAGAAATGAAAGTGCTTTTTTGTGACTCGAAGATCTATACAAGTCCTTACATGCAATGATTTCAAGTGTCTTGATCTCTATTTGTGGTTGCTCCCAAACTGACTCCATAAGATTGTGAAGTGTTGGATCATTCAGTTTGGATCTTGCTTCAAATTCATAAAGCAGCAACAATGTGTCTGTTGGGTCTTTAGCAAAATCTCCTACAAAAGAGACAGGATTGCCTGTTTGTAATGATGAATTTTCTCAAAACCACAGGGTGTACTATAAGGTAATTTTTGCTTCCAAAGGGCAGGAAAACCATCAAGGTACTCTTACTTAACAGTAGAGCAAGTGGAATTTGCCATTCAAGGAATACATAATGGAATTTTTCCACCAATATCCTACCAAAAAAAGTGAACTGTGCATTTGCTGGGCTAACAGTGACTTAACACCTCAACTTTTATCATATTGTCATCTATCTACTCCAACAACCTCCATCTGAGCCAGCAATTCCACATGTTCTGTATTCTTCATTAATATTGTGACTAAGACTTACATGTGCTGAAAATACACACTTTGTGGCTTACCTGTTAATTTCAGCACCTTCCATACCTCCTTGCATGTCTGAAGATGTTGAAGGGCCTCACTAAAAAGCTCTGTCTATTTTACAAAATTAAATAAGTTATTTTTGTCATAGTTTTAAAAGCAAAAGGAGTAATTATGTCAGAACTAACTACAAAACAAATTAACAATCAGCCTAGTTAGAAAATCACCTATACTAGCTATTGGGATTTTGTGGAGGTTTTTTTTCTCTTTTTCAAAGACCTCTTCATCTCAGACAAAGCCACTTCACACTGAACATTTCACTGGCCCAGAAAGAACCATCCATATCCCTCTGGGACACAACTGTTTTAGCTCCCAAGCATAAAACAGTGCTATTGAAACTGACAAACCACTCAATGCCACAACACAAGTTGCTGTGCATTGCCCCCCACCACAGCATTTTATACAATCAATCTATACCAGACCTCTGTACTTCCTTCACAACCTCTGTGTTTTCCTTAATCTTCTTACCACAGTAAGCAAAATGCCCTCTTCCTCCCCCCATTAATAGATGTATGCATAATAAAATAATTTTTTTTTTAAATAGTGAGTTTTATCACAACCACAGTGGTAACTACTTTTAGCAACAGCAGTAATTGTCTTTCTGACTAACCCACATTTAGCAGCAGACTCCTTACAGTATATATCTTGTAGATTGAAATTCCTCCCAGAAGATACTGCCGTGACCCTTTACTGACACAAACCCATTCAAACACACTGAGCAAATTCACAGAAATCCTGCATTTACAATTGTCTGAAAAGGTGCATCAATTCCAAGCAACTGCAAAATATTCCCTTGCTTATATTCTCAATATCCTGTTCTGAGTGAAAAAATTAGGACTTCAAAATCAAAAAGAAAAAAAAATGCTACACTGGTACATTCAGAGATAGTTAACAGGCTTTGCCTTACCTGCTCTGAAGGTGTCACTTGTTGTCTCCCCATTTCCAGATCAACAGCAGCTGCCATTAACAGGCATGTCTTCTGAGCAACTAGAACTGCTTTGTCAGAGGGACAAAACTGGGACAACTGACACCAAAAATAGGAAAAGGTAATGAGAATTTTACCCATATAAAGCAGTTTGCTTGTGAACAGATGATTGCTGACCCTCCTCTGTGACACTTGCAGGAATCAGTCATGAGTAGTATGTATTCATATTGTACTTTTACTTGCACAATTACACAAAAGGATTATTTAAAAAGTGTAAAGCAGAGTTGGAGTCCCCTCTCTACAAGCACATACAAAACTGACAGTGTTGGTAGAAGTCCTGCATAAAGATAAGAACTCAAGTACTTAAGATGTTTGTATTAATGATACAGTTTACAAACATCAGAACCCATTTCTTTTAGAAACTTCTCATTGAAGTCTTAAGTTTATTACATTCTTAAGAAAGAGAATGTAAAGTATGACAATAATGCACACATTTTATATTACAAGTCAATCTCCTTATGACAAAAATGCTCCATCTTCAGAGCACACAAGCATGTCTCCATGGAGACATCTAAACCATGGATGTGACTTCTAGAAGAAGTAGACAGATGAAAATATCCCTCAATTAGAAACACTATTAGTAAGAGTAAATACCTTGAAAGACAGTACAAAAAAATCCCTCATCTTTTCAGGGCTGTCCTTGAACTGTACAGCTAAGTTCCAAGCTAGCAAAGACATAAAAATAGAGACTAGAATAAAAATCTGCAGTGCTACATGTGTGCCCATCGAATCTCTAGCAGTAAGCAGCTCACATCTTACAATTCTATTTCTGAACCAATATGTCATTTAACACCAGCAAGAAATACTGTTACTAGTGATTTGTTAAAATAGCTAATTCATGCTTTCAAATTTTGCCTTGATAATTTCACCACAACCAAGAACCCATTCTAGCACACACTCTGCCAGCAAAAGCATGAACTGGGAAAAGCATTTCCTTTTATTAGTTAAGAAAGCTAGCACATGAGTGGAAGTGTTGAACAGTATTCCCAAGACAAACAAAAAAGAAAAACAAAAAACCCACAACATCTTGAACCATTCCCTCATTTTACCTCAGCAAGGTCAAGTACATGGCAATTAAGCACATAATTCTGAGTAATAAATGGATGAGCATCTAAAGGCAATCAAATTATTTATGTATGAGAGCTTGACCCAATTAAATGTTTAGATTCTACAGCAACTTTCACATTAATTTATTCCATAGGACAGGTTTTTTTGTAGTCTCTGAATTGTTTATCCTGTGAGTGAGAATGCTCCCTTGGAAAGGTCATGATTCCATTCATGCTCAGGTCACTGCATCTGACCTCTGCTGCTTCTCCCCCTCCCTTGCTACTTTATTGGAGCTGCTTTTTTGGTTACACTGTGAGGATGTGTGCAGAAGCAGATGTCTTCTGATACTGATTGCAACTGTTTTCTCTCCTATATGATCTGACAGAGGCAAGAACCTGAAAAATTGGTTCAGCTTGTTACCCTATGTTTATATTTTTATTTACAGACAGCAAATTCATTAATCCTTTACCAAAACAGTGTAACAGAGACTACAAAATGAGGATCCAGAGACAACACTGTGTATAAAGGTTTAGGGCAGCCCCATGGGAGCTGCATTTCTCCCTAGAAACCACTTTATCTATGATAATATTTGCTGTTTGGATTTCAGTCTCTGGTTCAAGGCAAACTCCAGGGCTGCTGATTTAAAGGACCAATAAAGACAGAGGAGATTCAGTTTAGATTCTGAGAGTAACCTACCAACTTTTCTAAACCAGTGAGCTTCAAGGATCCTCATGTCCCCTGTAAATTTCTCTTCTGTGAAAGACTCAGCAAGTTTCTTGTGAGCTGCAGAAAACAGATAGAAAAGTACCACTTTTAGAGCAGAATAAAAACATTTCCAAGTCTAATCCCAACACTACAAATCAGGTTTCCAAAACACCCATGTAATTCCTGATGAAGACTTATTCTCACAACTTAAATCCAATATTCTTCAGAAAGCCCTACAAAAAACAGCAAAAGGTGCCTCAAACAGCATTTTAGAGAAGATGCCAACAAGTACTGCTCTTCTAAGTTTACTGACACTGAAGTCTAATGCAGAGGAGTTTTATTTAATTTCACAAGTAGGGGGTTTAAATTTAATTATAAATTTGAGGCTTTTCTTCTAGGAACCTTTTATTGATTTAATTCTGCTCTTAAATCTCTTCAGCAGAACTGCAAGTTTTTGATAGCAAAAGCCTGTGGCACTGAGATCCAACTCCACAATACTATTGAATCTCCAGCTTTAGTTTTCATTAACTTCACTGGGAAGTTGAGAGCCTGGACTGAAATAAGGAGTCTAAATATTTAATTGGTATGGATCTAATCATATCACAAAATGTTGACATATGGAAGAACTCCAGAAAATGCAAATAAAACAAAAACATACCCAAGTTCAAGTAAGTCAGTATTGAGTTGATATCTTCATCTCTAGAATGGAGAAAAAATTTAGTTTTAGAAAATGGATTAATTCTTTTTCAACAGAACACATTATTCATGTTGGAATATGTTTTCCCAGTTATGGATAGATCCACTCTTCTGACTCAGAGCTTTGGAAAGATATCCCACAAGTGCCAAAGTTACAGAGATTGCTTAGCTTACAACCTCCAAAAAATACCTGACAGGCATATGCATTAATAAAAGAAGAAGGCAAAGAGCAAATATTTAAAGAAATTTTTATACAAGTTGAAAATATGTTCCTATGTGATGTCATTAGGTCATTAGGAGATCACCTAGGTGGACTTTTACTAGCATAAAAAATAATCTCTTGATTACTCTGCAAGGAAAAAAGCCCAGAAAGAAAACATTACACAATTTGAACAACATATCCACCATAGGAAAATGGCTTTTGAAACAGACCCACCTTTTCTCTGCATTTTCTGCCATGACTTTTGATAACATCAGACGGACCAAACATCTAAATATGAGAAAACAAGCAATGAAAAGACAATTTTTTTTCCAATGGTGTACTGTGCCCTAATTTTCCTGAAAGGATCCCACTTTTCTTCCTTATGCTTCTCCTTGTAAGTATATTGAATTCTTACTTTAAGGCTGCAAATAATTGTTGGCAGTCTTGTAAATGTTCAGACAAATACTCCAAAGCTTTGATAGCCACAATTTGTTGGTCATTCTGAAAAGAATTAAAACATGTTTTGTATATACTGCACTACCTCTGTTACCACAAAAAAAAACCCAAACCAAAACAACAACAAAAACAAACCCCAAAGCAACCACATATTCCAAGTCTGTGCAGTCCAGTAGCAGGAAAATGAACAAAGGACTATGCACAGAATTGCCTGAGAGTGCAGAGAGAGCTCTAAGGAGAGATCATATGATTCCCTGCACAAAGAGCCTGTGGCAAGAGCAGGACTAGCACAGGTTGGTGAGGCTTTCATGCCTCACAGGGCTGGGAACAAAGCCCTGATAGCCTGGAATGCAATCAGCCAGCTCAGACAGAGCTCAGGCCACCAAGCAAGAGGCAAACAGGAGGGACAAAGAACATTCATCATGGATTTATGTGTATTTTATACACCCCCCTCGCATCAAAGATCAAATCCTAGAGGCAGAAGAGCTAACTTCTTGCTAAGGAGAATTTTACAGAAATACACAATGTAATATCCAGATGCCAACATTTATAACTCAGAATTCTTTATTTTTCTGCCAGAATTTTAAAAGACACCACTTCTTTCTACATGAAAATAATTTCTGCTTTGCATTACACAACACATTTGAGCGAGACCTGTGTTGTGGAAGCATGAAATACTAAGAAAACCATGAAATACAGAGAAATACTAAAATTAGGCCAGGTTAAAGAGGTTACAGCTGTCCTAGTTATATCAATAAAGCAAAGACATTATCTGCTCTACCTCTAAAGCAATTTGGGCAGCTAAACTCAAGAGGTTGCTGCCTGTATTTTTATCCACTCTCAGCTTGTCTTCATGTTTTGATGGCTTTTCTGCTAGCTTCCCAATTTCAATAACTGCTTCCATAGCTGAAAGAGACAGAAGTAAAAAAAACCACCATTTTTATAGAAGCAATTGGAAGGTGGAAAGTTCTACTGTTTTAATGATTCATGAAAGGCTATAATTTTTTTTTTAAATGAAAAGCCAAGACAAGAAAACCTGACCATACCAGCACTTCTCCACAACTATGCATTTCTTCCTAGGGAGGTGCCAAAAAGCTTTCCAAGCCACTAATCTAAGGAAACAAAGATGCCATACAAATGATACTCATCTCACATACTTAATTTTGTTCTGCTAAGTAACTGTTTGTTACCAAAGACAGAAGACTTTCTCTAATACATTGTCTGGGCAGCTTTCCAAGCTCCCACATCTTGGCTTATGCTAAGGATGCCACTGCTTTTATGTTCACACTGTGCTGTGTTTCCCACTCTATATTATGTGAACAAATTATGCTGTCAATAAAAGTTGTATAGAGAATAATTAAATGGCAGAGAACTCATTGGAAAATAAGCTCTGCACATTAGTCTGTATCCTAAGTAACTATAGACTGTATTTCTCAATTTTCATTACTTGAGCTAAGATCCTCATTAAAATATGAAACAGCAGAACTCATTATAAAGAAGAAGGAGGCTACAGAGATACAACATTCTGTAAGTCATCTCAATAATTCATGTATTTTTTGGTAACTTCAGGCTCCATCTGTCCAGAGAAATTAAGAGCAGCAATAATGGTTCTCTTAAGGTTCAAATTGTATATGCATATTAAAAAGTATAGAATGACTCTCACCCTGGGATGCTACTATAGCTTCTGCCCATGGGAGGATTATCCTCCCTAGGCAGAGGCTCAATCCAAACAAAATCAAATATAGCAATGGACTCTGCCTCTTATATACTGTGTGAAAAAAAAAAAAAATCCTACTTTTACAACTTAAAAATATTTAAAATCTACAGCCTCACATATTCAATTACTTCAGGGATCCTTCTTCTAGCTACCCTCTATTGTGTGTTTCTCAAGATGAACAGTCCAAAGCTGCTTAGTATTTTTTAATATATTTGGCACTTCTCTTTGTAGAGGACCCTTTAACTTTCAAGCTGTACCTTTATCAGTATCATTCTCCATCACTGCAATCTTATAGACACTGAATTTAGTAAAGATGCTGTTTGGATCACACCTCTCTGCTTGTTTAACTGCCTCTTTAGCCTATTCACAGAACAGATTAAAGGAAATCAGTACAACATGACCTTGAAATTAGTATATAATTTGCAAAAGAGAAGAAATTAAAAGACACACAAAATGTTAATGGTTACATTGTTGATATTTATAGAATAACTCAAGATGTTTGACAGGGCAACATCTGCCCTTGAAACAAAAGTGATGAGACCAGAAGACAACACCAAAGGCTGACCAGAAATGAAAGAGTCAATTCCTCAAAAATAAAAGCCATGCAAATAAAGACATAAGTCCACATATGTATTAAATATACCTTGTCAACTTGTTTCAGATGAAGATAGCAAGAAGCCATGTTCCTCTGCAGCTTAGCCAAGTTCTGATCTATCTGCCCAGGTGTATAGAAGCTGACAGAATAATTGTACCAGTGAAGGGCTTCAGAATAGTTTTTCGCCTAGAAAACACAGAAATAAAATAAAACCCAAAAAAAAATGGCCATATTTGGGTGATTAAACTGCCTGTGTCTTCCCAATTTTTTTTTTAAATGAAAGATTTAGATAGTCAAATATATTCCAGTGCAACCTCCAGGTTGTTTCAGATGCAGAATCTAGCACTTTCCTTTGTTAGATTTCATACAGTTGGTGAGTGCCCAGCCCTCTAATTTGCCTGGACANATTTCATACAGTTGGTGAGTGCCCATCCCTCTAATTTGCCTGGACACTGTGAGAGACAGTATGCAAAGCTTTACTGAAATCCAAAGAGATGACATCAACAGGCTTCAGCTGATCAACAAGGTGGGTGACCTTGTCCTAAAAGGAAATCAAATTTGACAAGCAGGACTTCCCCCTCATGGACTGGGGCTGGCTGTGACCAATGGGTGCACTGTCCTTCAGGTGTTTTTCAGTAACTCCCAGAATAATCTCCATGATTTTACCAGGCACTGAAGTGAGACTGACAGGCCTGTAGTTTCCAGGGTTGTCCTTCTTGGGATAACTTTTGCCAGCTTGCAGCCAACTGGGACTTCTCCAGATTCCCAAGACCATTCAAAAATTCACAATGACACCAGCCAGTTCTTTGACTACTCTTGGACAAATCCCTTCAGGCCCCATAGCCATATAGGAACCAGCTGGAGCAGGAATTCTTGCATTAACTGTTCCCATACACAAACCTTAAGATGAGGCTACCTGAAACTTGATTTTGTAATTGAAAACAGCACCCAGATGGACGAAAATAAAACTAGTGCCAGCTGGAACAAGGCTCTTAGTAACAGTTTGCAGTTTAACCAAAAATAGACGTATCAAAGAGGTCAGAAAAAAATTTTTCATTTTCACTGATATAAATAAGAACACTACTGTTTGGTCCCAAACCTCATAATGTTTGGCAGCTCTGTCCCACAAGATGATGTGCAGCTGATTCAAGGCTTCAGGCAACAGCTGTTTCCCAGTATAATGACCTGAAAAGATACTGCAAATCATCACTTTAAAAGAACTTCACAAAGCACACTGAGAAGCATCTAAGAACTATTCTACAGCCTGCAACAAAAAACAGGGACACAGCAATAGTTTCAGCTGGGAGCCAGTGTTTCATATCCTGCTTATGAAAAAAAAAAACCCAAACCAACCAAGCAAAACCCAAAAACACCCAGTGGGTAAGAGAAAAATATTTTCATGCTTGAACAATGTAAATGTAGCTCTTGCTCCTAGGTAGAAATAACATGAAATAGGCTTTGTTTTACAGCAGATCTGACAGTCAAGAAGTACTACAGTGCTACAGGTGCAACAGACCTGAAAAACAAACTGTTATCCAGCTGCTCAAACAAGGATATGCAACCTATCTTATACTGCCAAACAAAAATAAATTGGGCTGGATGGACAAAGTATTAACATTACACAGAACTCCTGATTAATGTTTCTAATCCCACATGTATCAGTCACACACAGTCTACACTAAGAAGGAGGAATTGCTCCAGCAAATGAATTTAACCCTGAGCTTGATCTGTGACTGTGGTTCAATATGGAAGCTGAGAGTTGACAAGTAAAAGCAACATAATGGAAAACAGACACAGAGAAAGAAAAATGAGAATAAGCAAAAAAAGTGAGAATTAGAATGCAAGACCTTAGCCAACTATATCCAGGTTTCAGTAAACAGCAGTAAAAGATGGATACAGACCTATAATAACTTCTTCAATCTTTTGCTTAGCAAGCAGCTCCCTCTTATTCTGCAGCAGGAACTCAATGTGGAGCAGGGTAATTTTTCCAAGGTCAGGTGAAGATTCAAATCGTTCAGGAACAGATTTCAGAAAATCAAAACCAACTGATTCCCTATTCACAGAGATGCATTTTTAAGAGGCTGCACCAGAAGAGCTGTTAATTTTCCATTCTAGAGATTAACATATTCACACCATACAGCATGTTTGTCATTCAATCACACCGACAGAATGAACCAAGGTATGAATTTGTTACAGTTCATCTATTCAATGGCAGCTTCCTCTTACCACATGCTTCTTCCACTGTATTCATAAGAGTTTATTCTTCACATTTGAATCAAGATACAAGCATATACATATATAATCACGATGGAGCACTTAACAGGGTAAAATTCCATGCCTCAATTTATTTTGCAGTAACTTGTTATCCTTCTGCTGTTTTTCCTAAGAATGATTCTAGGGCTCCAAAGTCATTCTGATGCTTGGTTAGAATAAAGATGTCAGTCTGATGATTCCAGACATATATTAAAACTACATAAGGAATCTTAATCACTCCAAAGCAGGTCTACAGAACTGCAATTTGCCACTACAGTTATTTCACACCCTGTTCTGTTGCTGCCATAATCAGTATCTCCATGCTGTAAAGGACAGGCTTCCTCTCAAAACCTTTTACCTCACCCCCGTGAGCTTTTATTTAAAATAAAGCATCATTGTATAATAGATGTTCTTTGCTTATAAAGAAACACCCAAAAACTCCAAACATTGTGTTTATCCCACTTAGAGGTGCTTTCATACCTTCCATGCTCCAGCAGTAGTTTGGCAGTATTCAAACAGAAGTCTAAAGACATCTCAAGTTGTGTGAATTCTGCAAGAGCTAGACAGAACACAAAGCACTTGAGATTATATAATCAACTTAGACAGTTAATTGCTCAATTTACCACTCACCTCTTAAAGCTTCTTTCAAAGACAGAAACAAAACTGGAAAAAAAAAAAAACAAAAAAAAACCAGCAAGAAGATTACAGATCTACAACAAATGGAAGAATGGTATCTTTTGTGTTTTGATTTTCCTTTCACTGTACAGTTAATGCAGTACTACAGAAAGGTGACAGACTGATAGCTGTGAAATTTCAGCCCTCTGTCTCTTTAAACAGAACAGCACAGGCTTTGGTAGAACAATTTTTTTGCCTCAAGCTGCCTTCTATCAAAATGTCTCATCCATATCCAGCAGGAACAACCTGACACTGAGGTTAGTGCTCAGGCTGTGTGGTATCACATTACTTCAGCATCAGCTGTTGGATTGACTGCTGCTGATAAGCAGGTATCAGTTTTACACCACTCAGATAAAGTTTTCAAATTGTTACTCTGTGCTGAAGGGTTTATAACAAAATAGATACACTTGTAGCTTGGATGAGATCAGAGAAGGAATATACAGGGACATGACTGGAACAGTTGTTAAAAGAAACATTTCTAAGGGAGCTGATAAAAGGGCACAACAAGATTTTTGTGAAATGCCTAAAATTTAGCAGGAATCTTCACTCAAAAGACAGAGAAGTTGCAGTACATGGACGCAATACTTTTCTGCCAGCCATACAAGCAAAGAGACATCCACTCATTAATAAACTTGCTTGAAAAACTGACTGGAGGCTCAGTGTTACTAAATAACAGTCGAGTGTGTTTTGATAGGCAACTCTATGATTTCACAATTCTGACTGAAGAACACAAGTCAGCTATTGTATGTTTGTTTGAAACTGTAAGTTTTAAATAATTGGCTGCTTGAAAACTGGCCAAAATTCCCCAGGAGCAAGTTGGAGTTACCATTTCTGCTAGTCTGACAGCATTCAAACCCCTCAGCTCTCTGAAAGAAATTCCTCATCACATCCTACATTTCTCAGATTATTCATTACACTTCTTATGCTTTCCAACCATGACAAGTACAAAGCCTCTCTTCTTTAAGATTTCATTATTTATGAAAAAAAAAATCTCTGACACATTAATTATCCTTTCTATAATAAAGTCTCCCCAAAAATTTTTTATCCTCTCATAGCAGAATCAGTTCTGTTCAAGTAATAAATAAGTGAGGAATAAGGAGAAAAGAGTTTATTTTACTTAAATAAACTCTTGTAATATTAGGTTTATAACAGCACACTGATCAGTACATGATGTCTCTTGGTCAAAATCTGCAAAATTTTGAAAAAAATTGAAGAAAACAGCAATGCTTCACCCGCCTTTCTTCTGTGCTGACTGTGTAAGTCAATGCACCTTTACCCTTATGCATGTGTCTAAACAAACTGTAGCTTTACATTGCTATATTTTCACTCTCTTCATTCTAACAGCCTTCAGAGTCCTCCCCCTGCCCCATCTGCAGCAAGGCTATTTAAATTAGCATCTGGATACCTCCTCTGTGAACACTGAGTACTATGTCTCACACTTCAAACCCAAAAGGACATTTAGCTAATGCAGATTCTGCCAAAAAACCACAAGATTGTTTCTCTGTGTATGGCACAGGCAGTCTCCTTGGATGTGGAGTAATATGACCTCGCCATGAAACTTAGGGAGAGCTGTGATACCTGAGTTGATATCTTCATCTGATGCTCCACTTTTAAGAAGAATTTTAACTTTCAAAAAAAACCCTGCTGGATGCAAATTCTCCTGCACAACAAAAAACAATACATCACTTGGACAGCTCTTTGTAGAACACAGATCCTGTGAGAGTACAGCACATTCATAATACAGGCAAATATTAAGGAACCACATACTCCCCACTGTAATCTTCAGTTCCATTTTAATGGCTGAAGCAAGTGGTAGGCAACTTATGCAATAATTTCTTCCTAAATGCAATGTGCATCTTTATTATTTTTTCTTACACTGCCAAAAGACCACAAGGATAATGAAGGCAAAAGATGCAAAATACCCATTTTGCTGTGGCCCATTTTTGATACTTTTAAATACAAGCTGCACATTACTGAATGACAGAAACATTTCCTGCTTTTCTGTGTGTGAACTGGCTGGATTAATCTAGAATTAATATGAGGACATTCAAAGTAGTTTATAAAAAGAAGAAATTCAGGGGGAAACAACAGTGGGAGCAACTGGAAATAATGAGGACTGTATACTAAAGCTCTCACTAAAACAGTGCATATTTCAGGGTCTAGAATCACCATTTTCTTCTGGCTTTCCATACCCTGACACAATATCAAAATGTACATTATCAAAAATTATGATAAAAACACTTGCTGCTTCAAAAAGCCTTGCAAAAGTAAACAATAAAAAAGGATAAAAGGCTTAGATACTGTAGTGGCACATTATTTGCACTACTAAAACACACTGCCTTTATGCTGATCTCATGAGCATATGCATTATGATCTGTCTGTAAATTCAGGCAGCATGTAGAAACTGAATTTCAGCTGCCATTTAGAACAAAATTTCATACTTAAAACTTGTTTTGTACGAAACAGAAAATGAAAATTTTTAAATGATCAACCAAAGACAAATAGGAATTTTTCAGATTTCATTTATTCCACACTGACCTGAATAGATAGAAGCACAAAATTAATTCAAGTCTCTATGGGAAACAGAATTTGGAAAGGATCAAGAGACCTCACTGTAATGGCTGCTTAGAGATACATGAATTTCCTTCAGGGTAGCTGGTATGTTTCTACACCTCATTTTTCAGCTCTGCTTGCATGCTTCTGCCTGAGTGTTGCTTTGGGGATCCCCCAGACAATGAGGTAACGGAAATTATCTTACTCTTTGTGCTTTAGCTGTGGGTTTGTGGTTGTCCCAGCTGCCTGCCTGTATCAACTCACACATCTGAGAAATTTTAGTCACACCATCATCAAAGGACCTTACTATTAACACACAGGAGGCATGAGGACAGCTCTACTTCTACATGCAAATAAATATTTCTCTAAATACAAAAGAAAAAAAAAGAAAGCTGGGAACACCAAAACAGCCACAGGAGCACAGAAACATAAAGTTAACACACCTCAATCTGTTGTCAAGGATGACACACTGGTGATTAATGTGGTCTATGTTATCATGTCAATGAATGCCTGAGTTTCATCTATTTCAATCTTTAAATAGAGCAAAAAATGACTACCTGATTTGCCAAGCTTATGGCTTTCAGTGCCTTGTCCAGGTACTGACTGCAATCCCACTCAAAATAGGTCGTGGCTAACAATCGCAGCACTTTAGCCTGGGAACAAAAAAATGGCCACAAAAGAACATATGTATCAACACAAAAGACTTAAATTCTAAGGTCATGAAAAATAAAAGCTCTTTGAGTCAAAAAAAAATTCCTGCCTGGTATCAGACATATAAAGTGATTTCTCATTTCTGGAACATATCCAGTCTTGAAGAAATGCAGTACACAGAGGACAGGAATCAACTAGAATCCAGAGAAAAACAGGAGGGTTTCAGGGAAAATCAGATAACTGGAAAAAAATAATGAAAGAAATAATTGAAATAACAGGAGGTACACACTTCACAGAGGAAAACAAACAAACAAAAAGGCAGGACAAAGACCTACAGGATGATGAACTTCAAATATATAAATTATTTACATAAAGAGGAAGAGATTAAAATCTTTATATCCGCAGTCAGAAGTAAAAGAATAAACTGACATCTGAATGAGACAAACATCCATCACAAATGACACAGCTCAACTGATGATGTATTGAAAGAGGGATGGAAGAGGAGATGGCCTTTCAGCATCTATTTCAGCCTCACTTTCTTCACTTTGATTTCTGTGAAATAGTAGAATCAAATGTGATTTAAGGGTGTTCATCAGTGACTGATGCTCATATCAACTGAACTTGAAACTCTGCCAAACTTCATAGCAGACTACTAAAAAGGAGACCAAGACATCCTTGGGCAGGTTTGCACAGAAAAGACAGATAATACACTGGAGTCAGTTTAACAAAATCCTCCTGTTTGCAAAAAGGCATTTCTCTATTTCTTACCTGCATTTCTTTGCCAACAGAATATTTCATGTCCATCTTCCCAATGTCATAACTCTGGCTATCAATGATAAATGAAAGTTAAAATTACCAGGATGACAGAGATAAATTCAGTCAGTCTTCTGATATGTGCAAAATTCCTATCCTTTCCCACTACCTAAGGAGTTAAAAACCACATAAATCACACAAACTAATCTCAGTAGTCAATTTTACTAGAGAACAGAAAATTCTGGGTTCTTTCTACCCTTACATTAAAAATTGTACTCAATCCCTTTCTTCAGCCTGTTGCAGCACATTCTGTAACATCTTCTATTCAAACATTTCAGTGGGTTTTATCCATTTTAACCATAGAGATTTTGAAGAAGCAAGTGTTTCCATTCTCACCTGACATACAATATGGTAATACACAAAATTTATATATGACTATGGGTGTCTAGCCCACAGCATTTTTGTAGCAAAGACAGAATCATGTAACTCGTGATTCCCCATTCCTCTTCCAAAAGTTAAAGGGCAGAACAAAGAACCATCCAGGAAAAAACACAGTAATAATTCCACAAAACCAGATTTGATTACAAATGCTGTGAAGGAAGAACTGTTAGAAAGAAAAACAGTAACTGGGCTCTTGTTTTCTAATCTAATATACTCTCAAACCAGGGAAATCATAACCCACTAGATGGAGCCACACTCTTTCTCCAGATTATTATTTACACTTTGCAAAGCTTTATTTCCTCCTCAAATTTTGTCATCAAGACTCAGTATTTAATTTTCCACAAGAATAAAATATAAAATAATCTCCAAAGCACTAGCTGTAACTAATTCTGAGCATTTCTACAAATCCTCTTTGACAACATATATGACCATAATGATTTTGAATTTTATTTGTTGCTCTTCATTTTCTTCTAACTATTTAAATGAACAACAAGATATAAATCACACATTTTCTGCACTGAGGCTGTGACCATGGCATGAGGATACTCTTCCTGACAGTCCACATTTCCTCACCCTTGGTAATACCACAGCAGTTATTTGGATCCTACCCAAACCATCTCTACCCATTCCTTTTCCACCTTGATGTTTGTTGACCTTTTCTCATCAGTCAAGGACTCTTCAGAAAAACAATCTCTTTGGAGGAAGTGCTAGGGAGTGAATTGGAAAGAACCATTGGAAGATGTCTTTCATTTTAATGGCATGAAAATCCATGTGGGAAAACAGACATAGATTTTAGGCAATAGTATACAAGTATCTGCTCAGATAATTTGGTTCAGCTAAAACCTTGTATTCTCACATTTCTAATGAGGCCTCTATTTTCTCTAGCTGCCCCTCTCCTTCACACACGTTTTTACATCTCAAGATCAGGGGTTTGTTTATTTCATTTTTGCACATTACCTGAGCCAGAAGGAGCTCTGTTCATATCTCTTCCTTTCGTAGGTTTCCACTCCAAAATTGTAACAGAGGATTGACAGGTAACAGGTCTGCAATAAAAGACTCCTGCTTCTATATGTTCTTGTAAAACATCATTAGATCTATGGCACTCCAGCCCCAGGTTCTTTAAAATGCATTTTACTTTCAAGATATATCCACCATTATCACTTCTGGCCTTTTGCGAGGGGATACTGAAGATGATTAAATGGAATCGTTAATTGGCTGGGAAAGTGAAGTATCATTAACCAGTCCAGGACACACAAAACAGGATTTTTAAAACACATGAGGAACACAGAGTTCCTCAATACATCACATTGAAAGCACGAGAACTGTGTAAATTAAACAATAAAAATTAAAATTTGAGAGAAAAAACTGGAATACTATAACCTCTTTTTTTTAAATAACAAAAAAGTTTTACATAATTAAGTGAAGAGAACTCTACCTGTTTCATGGTAGGCTTCTTCCCAGCATTTGTCTTTGGGGTTAAAAAAGGATTACAAGTTTTAGAAGAAAACTGCTTTTGAATGCTTGGCTATTCAGAGCTTTATCAGTCAGCTCTGACAACATCTGTTCATAACAACTTGCCTTTCCTTTGAAATGATTTACAGCTGTCACATGTCATCCAAAGAAGAGACAAAAAAGTCTTTTTTCATGCTAGCAGGCTGCCAATATTTACATCCATTTTGCCTCTGCAGTATCTTTTTTTCCCAAATAAAAATGATGCTTTTTGCAAGGGACTGCAGATTTCAAATTCTCAGACAAAAATGAGAAGGGTAGCACAACATCTTGCTTCAATTTTTTTTTTTTTTTTTTTACAAAAGAGGACACTTTCAGATGTGAAACCTTATTTTTCACACGTTCATTTGAGAGTGTTTTCTTTTCAGGCGAGAAGGTTTCCTGTACTGAGCATTGGTTCATAGATTATCAATGACCACAATCCTCTCCAGCTGATCTCTGGTATCACACAACACAACAATCTCCCTGTGATACTCTCCAGGGACTCTCTGGTACAATGGGAGCCTGGAAGAATTTAGGATTGAGAGCTACCCAGCAGTCCAAAGGTTTTGGATTCACTCAGCAGAACTAGCTCTTTCCATTTTCCTTGTTTTTTAAATACCACTCTTTAAATCAGAAGTAAATTGTATCACTCTCTCGTGATCAGAAAGTTTTACCTTGTGTGCATCAGTGCTCCGGGTTTGTGAAGAGCTTTCATAACAGGAAAATTAGTATTATTTAATGAAGGAGTTCAAGAGGAAATAATGAAATTAATTTAGAATTAAATGAGGAACAGGAATGCAAAGATTCCAGTGAACACTTTAAACAGTAAGAAGTTTGGCTCTTTTGATTCAAATCAAAGCTAGACCCCTGCAACTTAGTCACTCACATGCACTTGAACAAGGGCTGCAGATAACAAAAATCAATATAAAATCAGTTGGAGTTTAAGTGGTTAAAAACACAAACTCCAACCATATTTCCCATATTTTTCTTTAAGAATTTGCATCTGCCCCTTTGAGTTTTATTACCAGTAGCAGAGAGGCAGGAACAAGATGTTTCCTAAACATTGGGAAAACATGTAAGCAAATGAAAATAAATGTCAGGAAGTTTATTCTGACATAATTATAATAGACTTTTATCTTTGCAAACAAAAAGCTAATCTGCATATGATAGTTTGTTTTCTCTGTAAGATAAGAACTACAAAAAAGACAGTTTAGTGCAATAGGAAGCCTCTATTCATAGCTCTACAGTTTCATGAAGATTAGTACTGATGGTAGTGATACTCTTCTCTTGTCCCATCTGTCCCCAGACAAATGTTCACATGGGTACAAGATGCAACATACAAGATTAAAATGTAAAATGCAACTGGTTCTGTAGAGAATAGGTGGTATATTCAATTTAGAAATCTTTTTGCCTTGCTTGCTGATTTGTCTTCTCATTGTTTAGGAAGAGTTTATCATTCTATTTCAAATTCTAATATAAGAAACGCAATAAAAAATGCACTTTGAAAAAAAACCCTGCTGTTTCCATGCAAAATTTTTAGCAACAAAATCTCAAAGAGGCAACCAACTGTGGAAGAGATCTTCAGGTCAGAACGCTTTTCAAAATTTCACATGGCATATGGCATCCCTCAACATACATAGAGAAAAGCAGGTTCTCAAAGTTTGGAATGATAAAGAAGGGAAGATTTTACTTACTTCTTTTGGCAATTTCATCAACATATCTTTGCAGCGCTGCACGCACATCACTGCTTTCTGAAAATCCCCTTGAGCAACTGCCTGAGAAAGCAGCAGAGCATGCCAACAAACTGTTAATGTGCAACTGGTCTTTAAAATTCACTAAAAACCTCATTCTTTAAAATGGGACTCGTGTTTTTCACATGCAGAAAAGCTAGGTTTGGGATTGGGTATCTGTCCTTACAGTGCTGTAATAATTCTGTATATTTCTCCATACTGCCAGCTGATAAAGAGATCCAGAAAATCACTGCAGTCCTGAGGTAGTGTGCAAAGGCCAGAGGCATGGGACAAGATCATTCACATGTTAAAATGATACAACAGCTCAGCAAAATTTATACCAGTTCTCCTTTTGTCTCCATGATCTAATTAAAAATATGGGCCATTGCTTTGTCCTGTTTAGGGCAGCTCCTGAGAATTTTGGAGATAGCACTTCCCTTCTAGATACTGAGGTCAGTGGTGTGATCAACAAATGCAGAAAACTACATTATTTGTATCTGCACTCCTGTGTCTGTAATACTGTGTAGGATTAATAGAGTTCTCAAACACTTGAGTCAGGCAAAACAATTCCTCTCAAAACTTAGAATTTCTAAATTACACACTTTAAATTACAGTAATTCACCTTGTTCTCCAGTCAAGCACAGGACACTGTTGGAACTGACCCATTTATGATTCATACAAGCAGCTGTTTATTTTATCAACAGCCATGATAGCCAAATCATAAAACAACAAATCTGAACTAGAAGATATAAACATCACTGCAAGAATGACTGCGATAAATGAGGGAAATTAAAAATCATTAAATGATTGCAACACTGAATGCAAACATGAGATCTGCTATCTCACATCTAAGGGAAGGAAATCCATCTCTCAGCAAGTGCTCAATGCCAAGCATTCAGGTATCTAATAAGTGGGTCAGAGTTTCCCTCTATACCTCTAGTGACTTATAAGGAAAACTGAGAACACATACTGATTCAGCTTGGTAGGAGAGTACTTTGAAAAGGCTCTTCTCCACATCAGCCCTGTGCACTTGAATATCTGCTTCATCTTCGCTCCCCTGCCGTAACTTTGCATACAGCTTTTCTATGCTCTGGAAAACAAAGTGCAGGCATCACCCACGGTGAACTTACAAATAAACTCACAAATAGGTGTGTATGTAAGAAATCAAAACTGGGAAAGAACTTACATTCACAGCATTCTCTAGAAATCCATCTGCAAGACCAGCTTTTCCAATATCTATCCATCCTTTCCCAGTTTTCATGGACATCTGAAGGAGGAAATGGTAAGTCTTTTGTGAAAATGCAGTCACTTTCAAGAAAGGCAATGTAAGATCTCATCTCGTTGTCACACCTATCTAACACAAGGGTGTTTCAGCTCTGCAATTTCTGACCAGCAACTCTCACTTCTGGATGAAGCCCTGAACACTCAGATACAGCATGAGACTTATGGTGGCCTGCTAGACAATATTATAAGATACTGAAATAAATTAATGTCCTGCTCCTAACGCATTTTACCCTATGAGAAGATGTGATGCCAACCACACTGTCTAGACACTCCTAACTCCAATGGCTCAGCAAGGTATCCCTGTAAGATACAGATCCCACTTGGGCCTGTACTTTGTTTTCTTAAAAAGGAAAGAATGGGATCATCAGTCTTATCTTTCCTTAAGTGATGATATGGGAGAGTCAGCAATACTCCTGCCAAAACACCAGCTCTCCTTCCAGAACTAGACGTACATCTCCCTCCCTTTCCAAAGCAAACATAATAAGATTTGAAGACTTCCCTGGGGGATCAACTGTACTTCATTACTCACCCACAATTAGCCTTACCAAAATCTGCCTTCGAATAGTTCCCTCCGGAGGATCGTTGCCCTCACAAAGGCAAATCAGTCTGCAAGCAACAAACCGCACTGCAAGAAAACGCTGCAGGCATTCAGAAGTTTCCTTTTCTCTACTTCTTTATATTTTTTTTAGAGAAAGTCAGGCCCTGCCATATCTGAAAGACCGTTTGGCAGTTTAAATCACAAGATAGAAAAATCTGAAAGCTCCGGGAGTCAAAGCAATCTGATTTTTTTGCCAAGGTGTTTAAAATTGCTGTTCAGGCAGTAAGAAAAAAATATATATTCTCATTAAAATACCTATTAAACAATTTAGAGAGAGTTTAAGTTAAATACATGGTATTCAAAGACTTAATTACATTGCAGGTGCTTACAGTAACATGTCTTGAAAGCCTCAGAATAGCCTTCAGCAAAATAAGGAAATGAAGTTTAATAATCTTTACAGTTTCAAAGTAAAAAGCAAAAATATTTTCAGACCTTCCTTAGACCCATCCCCAGGGTCATCAGGGAAAAGACACTACAAAATGTATTTAAAACAGCCTCTCCCTGGCCCTTCAGCAGTGATGTGAGAACATCACATTCTACTTTGTGTCAGCTTATCCTTTCCCCTTTACCTGGTATAATTTATATGATTATACATCATTTTGACTATAACCCCTCAAGACAAGAATGTAGGCCTGACATTGCAATCCCACAGAACCACAGAAAGAAAACACTGAGAGAAAAGACCAAAAGCTCATTTCTGCTTTCCCCCAGCCCTGCTCCTGGCCCTGGGTTCTCTTACCCACCAGCTGTGCACCTGGCCAAAGCAGGTCAGTGAAAAGAAGACTTAGAATGTTTCTGTATGTAAACATGGATGAGATAGTAACATTAAAAAAACAATCTCACTTGATATAAATTAAGTGACCAACAGTCTAAAATTGTCTAAAACTTCCATCTATGTTATTTCCATACATTTTTAGATTTGAACCACAGTATCAAAAGGCAAATTACAGCTTCCTTTAGTCACATCACCTCTTTACTGGTGCTCTGGCATGGAAAAGGGAGTGATTAGAATGCCTTCTCTGTCACAAGAAGGTAAGTATTACATCAGGATGCGTCTCTAACTGTTTACACAAGCCCACCGGTACATTTTTCTCTTTCTAGCCCACGTCTGCAAAGACTCAAACAAATCTACAGCACTCCTTATGTGCCTGTCAGCAGAGAGTGTTTAATCTCCATGCTACAGCACACAGAACACATTCAGGAAGGTACAGAACATACGTACGTTTGGCTCTTTGCTCATCACTGATAACAGCACCCGTGTGTTTGGTCACAGTCCAGTTCCACAAGCTGACTGCACTCTCTTCAACCTGAAGAGGAGAATTCCACTCAATTTAATGTTGTCCTGGATGTGGATCCCATTCAAATTTACTACTGGAAAAAGCAGCATCTTTCACGTGTTTCATAGGAATGGCCTCTCCACATGTTTACTCCCTTTTACATCAAAGTCAAAGGTGTGAATTTTCCATAAAACTGTCTCAGGATCCCACAGGGATATGTTGGACAGTGACCTGAGAACAGGCATGCTGAATGGACCATGCAGCAATCCTTCAGCTAAAATCTCAAGGGGTTGGAAAAGAACTCCAAGAATCTTATCACATTTGAGAACTATCTGTACTAAGGCTTCACCGCTTTTGCACATCAAAAAGAACACTAAGTAGCTTAATTACTTTAAATACCTACACTGGGAAACTTTTGATATTAGCAAACAAAGAACAAAGGCCACTGACTAAATACTCTTGTTTAAAAGATACAGCACTACATGAAGGCAATAAGCTGCTTTAGCAACCCACCCTGAGGGGCTGCATTTTCCATCACTTTATTCTACTTTTCATGACAGATCTTGCCTACAAACACACTCTTGCCTATCTAGGAGAGAGTTCATAGCCCCTCTTATTGAAGTGGCCAGATCACAAATTAATGATTTCTCCTTTCTTCAAAAATAATTTAGGCCAACTGATTCAGGAAGAACTGAAGGATACCACTTCTATGCTCTTGTATTTCTTTACACACTGTACTAATGACACTTTCTGTTACAACATTTGCTAACCTATCTTGCTCCTTGTTGGAAACTTAGGAATTCCAAAAGCAGTGTTCCTTAGCTGATAATTGCTACTTATGAAAGGTCTCTTAAAAATATAATTTTGAAGGAAGAAGTTGGACAGTATCTCAGCTGGTCGTTTTCCTTATTTCAGATTCATGTATTACCAGATTTCTCTTTGAAAAAGGACTTTTAAAGTACTTTAAAGTACTTTTAAGTACTACTTTCTAAGTACTCCTCTAGGAGAAATAAACAGAAGGAAAAAGCAAACATTCTAAACAACCACCTGATAAACTTTTACAAGGACTGAAAATTATTACCTCAAATATAATATTGTGTACTGGAATAGTGTTTACTAGGCAGTTAAAATTAAATGTTTGCTTGTTTACTTCTTCCTCAGGTTATCTGCTACCATTATGGGAATCCACAGATGGGGTGAGAAGGACCTCTCCTCTGACCCAGTACCAAACTCTTAATGCATCAGTGCTCTCTGTTTGCATTTTTACTTGAAATTACAACTAGGTACTACTAGTAATTTGAAACAATAAATACCTTTACATCATCAGTAACCAGCAGCTTTTTCCAATATTATCATAGAATAGTTTGGGTTGGAAGTGACCTTAAAGACCCCCCAGTTCCAGCCCCCTGCCACAGGCAGGGACACCTTCCACTACCCCAGGTTGCTCCAAACCCTGTCCAACCTGGCCTTGAACCCTTCCATGGATGGGGCAGCCTGTGCAAGGGCCTCCCCACTCCTACAGTATCTTACTAATACCTAATCGAAATCAACATTCTTTCTATGTAAAGCCATTTCCCCATTTCCTGTCACTTCCAGCCCTTGTGCAAAGTCCTTCTCCAGCTCTCCTTGGAACCCCTTTAGGCACTGAAGGTGCCGTAAGGTCTCCCCAGAGCCTTCTCTTCTGGCTGAACTCAGTCTGTCTTTCCCAGGAGAGGTGTTCCAGCCCTTCAATCACCTTCTTCACTTCCTCCACCAGGTCCACATCCTTCTGATGTTGGTGGACCCAGACCTGGACACCGTATCCAGGTGGGGTCTCATGAGGGCAGAGCCAACGACAAACACACTTTTACATTCAGGACCATCGTTTCACATTGACTTTTTAAAATGACATTTCCCACTTTATTTTGGACTTTCACGCTACTGGGGCAAACGACGAAGAAATTAACTCTTTTTATACTTCAGAAGTGCTACTCGTTTAGCTTCACCGCAAAGCGTGGGAAGCAGCAGCAGCAGCTGGTGTCAATGGAGCTGCAGCACCAACCTGGGTCAGGGCTGTGGGGTGTGAAGCACATGCACCCCCCGTTTCTCCAGACGGGCCGGCAGCGAGGGGCTTTCCCTCCGCCACCTTCCCATCCTCTTCAGAGATGCTCCCCGCCGCCTGGAACAGCTCCTCGGTGAGGGCGGCAATGCGGGACGGCACCTCTTCCCTCAGCAGCTCTCGCACCAGCGCTGTAAGACAGGAAGACAGCGGGGCGTGACACACAGCCCCAGCGGGAGGGCACGGGGCGGTGGGAACGGGACGGCGAGCGCGCTGAGCCCGCGGCGTGCGCCTCTGTGCTCGCAGGGTAGCAGGCAGCTGCAGGAGAAGTCCCTGAAGATTTCCTCCACGCTGTATGTCGGCAACCTGTCCTTCTACACCACCGAGGAGCAGATCCAGGAGCTCTTCTCCAAGTGCGGAGATGTCAAGAGGATTGTCATGGGTCTGGACAAGATCAAGAAAACCCCCTGTGGCTTCTGCTTTGTAGAGTATCCTTTCTGGATCTGTTCTGTCAGCACATGTGTGGTTGGCACCTGTAATTCCTCTAAACAGCAAGTGTGTCTGTACTGCTGCTGGAAAGGTGATAGCCGAGTGCTTCCTACCAGGCACATCCCGTCCATCCTTGCACCTTCCTCTCCACAGCCTGAGTCTGATTGGATAGTGGTGCCATACGTGACAAGTGCCACCACAGTTGTTCTTTCTGGAGGTAGCAGAGAGCCCCTTTAATTAATTAATTTCTTTAATGATTTTAGGACCAAAATGAGAACTGTTACAGTCATCAGCCTGACGGCTTCCATGTCCAGAGCACGTGTTTACTTTCTCATCTCAACTCCACACCTGCAGGAAATAGCAGAATAAGCCATGGGGGCGTTTTCAAGCAGAGGGTACACGCTCATACAGGTTGTGCCAGCATCTGTCTGTGCAAAGCTCTCCTGTGAAGCCTACTCCTTTTGTTCTATTTCAGTCAAGTTTTACGTAGTCCAAAAAGGCTTATTACTGATTTCTTGCCCTTAGCAAGGCTTTAATGTCTTTGTTCCATTGTCTTGTCTGTGCAGGTACTAACAGTAAAGTACAGAATCCTTTCTGAGCATTAGTTGGTCTTAGCTTGGATTTACACGAGTGCACTTTTTCATCCCGTAGAGAAGAGCGGGAAGAACAGAAAAGTCTGGAATGCACTGGGGAGAGCTCTGCTTCTCAAATATAACACTTCCCTCATTTTTTTATTTTTTTTTCCCCCCTGTACCCAACAAAAGAGCACGCTTAGTTGTCCTTACAGAGTGCCCCAGGTACTACACGAGGGCAGACGCCGAGCACGCCATGCGGTTCATCAACGGCACGCGGCTGGACGACCGCATCATCCGCACCGACTGGGACGCCGGCTTCAAGGAGGGCCGGCAGTACGGGAGAGGAAAGACTGGAGGACAGGTAAAGGCAGTGCCACTTCATCCCTGAGTTGGATCCTTTAAGGCCCTGTATTTATTTGATGGTTTTGTCTCATGGAGAACAATGTGCAGAGTGGAAAGGCCTGATCGTGAAGGTTGCTCGCTCTCAGGTTGTTTCGGTAATTGATGCCTGGTGTTAAAGTCTGGAAATAGGCTGTTTCTGTCTAGGACTCCAAACTTCCTGCAATGCAAGCAGAATGTTCCCTACTCCAAGCTGCTACCCTTGAAATGATCCAGAATTTGAGTAGAGGCTGCCAGGCCAATCTCATAACACAGCAGTTTCCCCAAGGGCAAAGGTGAGGTTTAGATGAGATAAAGTGTTCTGAAGACCAAGCCTGGCAATTCAGAAAGGTGTGCTGAAAAGCTGAATGAAAATATTTTGAGGTCTTCTTTACTTCTTACCTGAAAAAATCTCAACCATCAGATATATCTTTTTTTGTCATTTTCACCACCATTACCACCTTTTTGGTGGGTTAGTTGAAAAGATCTCAGACGAGTTGAAGTGCTTCTAATCTGAACTTCAGTTCCCCACCAACTGAACAAGGAGGGGATGATGATTCTGAAGTCTAGTAGGAGACAGGCAGTGCTGGCTATTAATGTGTGTGTTGTTGCTGTGCCCCAGGTGCGAGATGAATACCGGACAGACTACGATGTGGGAAGAGGTGGCTTTGGCAAAATCGTTCAGATGCAGAAGGCAAATCACCAGCCTGCAATCTATTAATTGCCTCGTGGCTCCTAGCTCATAGAGGGCTCTGTCCTTCCAGAGCTAGCCCTGTCCTCTCATTTGGGATCAGGGTATGGAGTGAGATCCAAGTTCCAGCAAAAGGTGACTCTTCTTAGACTGTGGATATACATGTGTTCATTCTCCCTTCTTTCTGAGCTAGAGAGGATGTTCTGTGCTGATACAGGGCAACAAGGGAAAAAAATGGACAGCTCTGTAGGATTCTGGGCAAGAAGAAATGCAGCATGTCACACACACCTTATGCTATGACATACTCTTCATGTTGCACTTAAGTAGGTGACTTCTTCCAAGCTGCAACTGCAGCCATGTTACTTTCAAATGGAACTTCTTTACAAAGCTTACCACCATTGGAGCCCTCCAGGTGTCTGGGCACCTAGTGAGGATGCACAACAGATTCAGGTTTCTAATTGACAACCCTGTCTGCTTGATAAACAGTATCACTGTTTGAATGAGAGAAGTGGACAAGGTCTTATCCACTTGGAGGTGCTTGTCTGCACATCTCTAGCCCTCGGGTTGGTCAGGGCCTGCAGAGCATTTCTCTTTATGATGCCCCCAGTGCTGCCTGGCTTTTCAGATCCCCACTGTTCAGTGTGATTTTGTTAAAAGTTTCTGTTAATTTTTTAAAATAAACAGTTGTATTGGGTCTGACTGAGATGAAGTTAATTTTACCCCTAGCAGCCCTCACAGAGCTGTGTTTTGTATTGGTAGCTAGGAAGGTGTTGATAACACACCAATGTTTTGGCTGTTGTTGAACAACGTTCCCACAGCGTCAAGGCTGTCTCCAACATTCCCACTTCACCAGCAGGCTGGGGTGGGGGCAAGATCTTGGGATATTCCAGACCAAATGTTATCTGCTCAGCAGTAATAGCTGAGAGAAAGGAGATGGGGGGCATTCCTTATTAAAACATCTGTCTCCTGGAGCAGCTGCTCTGTGTACTGAAGTTGTGCTTCCCAGGAAGTGGCCGGACATCTCCTGCTGGTGGAAAGTAGAGAATAAGTATTTAGTTTTCCTTTGCACCTGCATGCAGCCTTGCTTTTGCTTTATTAAACTGTCTTTATCTTGGCCCACAAATTCCATTCCCATCTTCCTTTCTCCCTGCTCCCTTCCACTGAGGAGGAGGGGAGTGAGAGAGCAGCAGGGTGGGTATCTGGGCACCACAGTTTGGTGCCCAGTGTGGGCCTGAGGCAGTTGTGTGCTAAGTGTGCTTTAGCCATAGTTATTAAGTAGGCAGCTCCTGTTGGGTCACAGTGTTTGTTGGCTGCATTTCTTATCTCTTTACTTTGCTGGCCTTTGGGAACATGTTAGTACAAACCATGGCTCTGTGCTTTGCCCTGGCACTGATGGCCTTGCTCTGCTGGGGGAGCTGCCTTGTGGAGAGGATCCCATTCCCCACTCCTGCCTGGTGTGGGTGGCTTTATTGTTCCTGCTCACCCTTATGTGAGATGTTTAATACTACTGATTAACACGGTTGGCATATCATGGGGTCTGTGTAATCTGGTGTCATCCTGGTGTAAAAGAAGATAATTTTTGGGTGAGTCAATACTGAAACATGCCCTGAGGCAGCTGGTCCGTGGGTGGCAGAGTGTGTGGAAGGATTTGGGCAAGTGCCTGGGCTGGTTATCACCTCCCATAGCCTGGGACTACACCTGAACAGGCAAGTAACCCTGGCAAACTGACTTGCCAACTGACAGAAGGTGCCTACCCCAGTGAAAACCAGCAGCTTCTGGCGCCGTGCTGGGGCTTGGCATGTGGCTGCAGAGGCACAGTTCAGGGCTGTCAGGGCTGTGGTTAACACAGCCAGCCAAGCTACCTCTGAGAGTAACTTGATTGACACTGGGACAAACTCCATCTGAGGTGATAGCAGAGAGAGGGGCCCAAACAAGAACAATTACAGTTGCCCCAGTTGTGAAAAAAAAACAGTGGAAGTCAATGGATCTATATCATCAGCTACTAGGGGAGGAGGGAGAAGAAGGGTTCCATCAAGAAGCTGGTCCTTGAGGAAAGAAAATGCAGGAAGGAGTGAGAGAATTCAGACAAGAAGCAGAAACCACCCAGTCTAACCTCATCAGAGCTTTGAGACATGGAAATACTACAACCACTAGGCACGTGGAATCCTCACTGGCTGCTCCAATGGTGGCATAATGAAAAGTCAGCAGTAAGATAGGGAAGCCCAACAGCTATTCATTCAGCTCTTGGGAACAAAATAAGGGATGTCACCATGTGCCTATGGATGTAATCCAGATACCAGCTATGTCTCCATCAGCTAAAGGAGACATTAGCTTTCCTAGGCTTTGGGAATGTGCATGTTCCAGGTTAATGTTAGCTTGTGAAACCTCTCCATCGAGTAACCTGGACAAATCACAGAATCACAGAGTGCGTTGGGTGGGAAGGGACTTTGAAGACCAGCTAGTTGCAAGCACCTTGCCATGGGTAGGGGCACCCCTGAGGAGGAAAATGACACCAGTGACTTGGTGGGCACTTGGTATCCAGCCAAGGTCAACCCACTCCAACAGCGAGTCTTGCACCAGTTGCAGTTGGTGTGTCAGAACCACTTTCACTATGACACAAACTGGGGTTGGGGGGTGACACAGCTCCTGTTGGTATCTTAAAGCTGCTGTCACTTGCACACATGGAGATGGACACTAGGAGGGTGCACGAGTCTCACCATGGTTCTCTGCATTTCTGTCATTTCCTCTCCTGTGCAGTAGTTTGTGGCTGATGTCAGAAACAAGTTGCTTATGCTCTGAATCAGACCAGTCCTTACATTTCACATCAGCAGTTCTAGGAGAATTTTCCCTGTCCTTTCACCTATCCAACAATTGGAGCAGCCTGTAAAACATAAATGCTCAGTGGTCACTTCAGAGAGGAAGGAACCAAGAACTCCCTTCCCTGTGTTTCTTCCTATTTTAAGAAAAGCATGGCTGGCACTCCCTAGCCTGTTCTTAGGTCCAAACAAGAGGCAAGATGTAAACCCTTTTTGATCTGCCCCAAGAACCTCTCAGCTAGGGCAAGTTATTCCATTGAACAAGTTAAATTCTGTCTGTAAATTTGGGTTGTATTATGTAAACAATAGCAGCTGCTCCCTGCCTCGTAATGTGTCATGATTTTTCATGCATTATCTTGTCCAGGATGATAGAAACTGTTGCACACCTATGTGCAGACCAGGCAGTTCAATTAGTTTAACACTTTCATTACCCCAAAGTCTTGATAACTGAGCTAGGAGGGGTGTTACATTTAGTTTGTCAAAATGTCTCCTACCTGTTTGTTTTGCAAGTCAGGTTGCTGTGCCTGTACAACTGTCACAGGTCTTGAAGGAACTGCATGTTCATTCTTCAGCAAGTTTAAACAATGACAGCATTGACCAGCCTGTGATGCAGGCTGCCCCTGACATGCAGTGAAATGGAACAGGATATTGACTTAAAAATGAAAAAATACAAGCAGTCATCTGTCCAGCCTTGCAAAGCACCATCAGTGTGAGGTCGTGTGGAGAATATGAATCAGAGATGGAAAAATTGCTTGGGTAAACACAGCAGGAAAATGGGAAAGTTAGAAGAGGACAGGGGGATGTAACAGTCTTAAAACTCTATGATTGGCAAAGAAATCTCTTGTGTATGAGGTCGGGAAACCAGCACACCTGTGCAGCCTTTGGCAATCCTGATGGTAGCAGAGAAGGGGTAGTTCATCAGGAAGTGGCCACACTGATGGAAAACAACCATTTGCACCAGAAATGTGCCACTTGCACTGCCTGTGCTGCCTCTGCCATCTCCTCTCTGCACCACTCACAGGCTCGCTTCCACCACAGTGAGGTGTGGGTGCCACTGGGACAGAGCTGTCTCCTCACAGGGTGACATCCTGCTGGGTATAGCATCATCACAGCATGCTGTTGGCTCCAGGACAGACTGAGAGGAGCCCCCCTTTGGCTGCAGTGTGCACTGGGGGTCAAGAGCAGGAACCAGGGCACCAGCTGCAGCTCTGGGAAGGAAGGAGGGCAAGAGAAGAGCAGGCACCTGGCAGCAAGTTGTTATGCCAGACCTTTGCAGAGGCAAAGTGAGGCGAGCATTAAGCCTGTGTGATTAGAGCTGGCCACCTGCCACAGCTCAGGGCCAAAGGATTATTGGATGCACACAGGCTCCTCACAGCTACTGGGTCATTTGTGCTTAAGCTCGCCACAGAAAACAGAAGGGTTGGGGCCTGCCTGGAGCCAGATGAGTAAGGAGTGATAGGAATCTCACCCACCACTGACTTTGATTTCCTGGAGCCCTTCTGGACTGTGAGAGCTTAGAGCACAACCCAGTGCTGCTGCAGAAATATCGGGAGCCGATATCAGTGTGCTCTGTTACACCAGTGACCCCATCTGCCTGGAGTCAATTCCCTGGATTCCAGGACTCGGCCCTGCTGATGGATTCGTCCCACTCAGCAGCCGCTGCAGCTCCACTCCAGCAGCAGGGAAGGGGATCTGACAGTGCTCAGATTTACAGGGAAGAAGATGGACATTAACTATTCACATTGAGGCATTTGGTGTCACAGAGCACAGCAGACTTGCCAGCCTATTTTAATTCCCAAGCAGATCAAAATTTAATCTGCTGCTACATCTCCGCCTGCCAGGGCCTGTTCTGGCCAGGGAGCAGTGCAGGGGCAGGCTCTGCAGCTGCAGCTCTGCCTCCTGAGGCTCAGCAGCACAGCCCCCCATCTCCATCCTGCCCTCAGCCTGCATGGCCACACTCCTGGCCTCTCGCAGCCCCCCTGGAGGTGGCAAGCATCTGGTGTCCAGAGAGGTGCTCCAAAGGGTCCACCAGGAAAGCCCCACGTCCCCCAAAACCAGCTGGATATGAAGTTATGAATGCCACGGGATGTGGTGGAGCCAGATGGGGAGGGAGGCTGAGTCACCCACTCTCTGCACCCCAACACCCCAGCACTGCATCCCTGGCATGACCCCAGAGCACACTGTCACCAGCCAGTGGCCACAGCCAGGCCTCCACTGCAATGCCACCCCAACCACCTGTCTGATCAGCATGACTCGGGCCAGACAAGGGGACTCAACAGTCCTCCAGCTCCCCTTTCAATCCAGGAGGGAATGGCAACAAGGAAATCACAAATCAAGCCTGTCGAGGAAACGCCCCAACTGTCAGGGCAGACCACAGGCAGCTGTGCTGGGGCTGGTTGCTTCCTTCCCCATAAGGGTGGGTTATCACAGGCCTCTCAACAGCAAAGCCAGGCTCTGCTTTTTGCTGATTTTCTCAAACCACAAAATGGCCCCTTCCAGACTAGTACAGGAGGGGAAACCCACCCTACAGCCCCCAGCACCTGAGAGGCTTCACGAGGAACACACTTCTCTCCCAGCCCCTCTGCAGGATGGAGCCTGGGCTGCTGTCAGAGCAGGCTGCTGGGGCACCAGGTACAGCAGTGGGAACAGATGGTTTGTGCAGAGAACACACGCTGAGGCTCTGGCTGGCTGTTGTTCACCCACAACTGATGTGCTGAGGTGTGCAGTAACACCAGCACGGCCTGGGAAAGGCAGAGGTGCTGCCCAGCAGAGAATGTGGTGCCATCCCTGGCAGCTGTGCTAGCCTGCATGGAGAGGGAGGCAGGGACCCCTCAGAGTGGGTGTGCAGAGCTGGCGCAGCCTCCACAGGCTGGCAGCCAAGGACAGGATGCCTGGCCCAGAGCCTGGGGGTGAACAGGGCTGCTGTGGCACTGACTCCCCAACCCACCACACCACCACGGACTAGTGCCTGCCAGACAGCTGCTTTCCCTGCTGAGCTGCCATGGTGGGAGCTGTCCAGAGCTTCCAGAACCCTGCTCCAGACCCCAAACTCTGCCAGTCCCAAGGGATGCCCAGGATGGGATGGCAGAGCTTAGTGGGATGGCCTGTAACCAGGCAGGGATGTGCCCATGGGCACAAACAGACCCACAAATGGACGTGGGCATGGAGGTGCACAAGTGTATGGGGGACACAGCTACAAACAAAGCCACAGGGGGATGTAGCAGTGCTAAGCCAGGGGGTGACAGCTGCAGCTGTATCACAAGCCCACTGCCCTTTAGCCTTGGGTAACAGCACCTGAAACTGGGTGCAGGAGGACACGGCAGGCTCAGGGCTCAGCAGAGGCCCATGTGCTGCCCCTGGCCAGAAGACACCCACGAGCTGGGGTGGTGAAACCACCATGGCACACTGAGGCACCAGCCTGACTAGGAGGGCTGGCAGCACCCAAGGAGTCACCTGCACCTGGGTGCTGGAGCCTCAGGCTCTGACAGGGCACCCAGCCTGGGACACTGGGGCAGTGAGTGCCTGTCGTGGGGCCACAGCAGGAGCCACAGCCCCTTTTCCTGCAGGGACAGCCCTGGGGCAGGGCTCAAAGCTCCAGCCCAGGGGCCAAGCAGAGCTGATGGTGTGGGTACCTTGCTGCTGACCGTGCAGTGACCCTGCACCACTGCCAATAAACAGCAAGAGATGCCAAAACCAAGCACAGTCCATCTGTCTTAAATTAGGGTTTTTTTGGATACTTATGTCAGGTCTGATTTAGACCAGACCACAATCTGAAAAATCATCTTCTCTCATGGATGCAGCCCAGCTTCTGGTCAGGCTTCCTCTGCAGGCCACTGCTGGTGCCTCCAGGAGGTATCATTTCCAAAGCCTTTACTGTACCCACTGGTCTGGAATTTGGTGACACAATCCCTCCCTGCACAGGGCCTGAAAGGCAGGACCATGACAGGCTGCTGTCCTGCACCCCCAGGTACCAGCAGCACTGGCTGGAGCTGGTTTGAAGCACTGCTTCACAGCTCCTGGCTCACAGGCCCACTGTCCCAGGGGACAGTGTGAGGACTGGTGGCTCCAGCTGGCAGGTTTTGGGCAGGGATGTCATCCAGCACAGCTGGCTGGGACCAAGCACTGTTCTGCACTGGCACCCAGCCCAGTGGCAACATAGGGTCCTGCTGAGGGGCCCATGACCACAGGCCATTAACAGGAGATGAAACAAGACCAACAGAAAAAAAGCACTGAAAAACATTTAATTTACTAGATTTTAAAATTATAGAAAGGCAAATGAGGTTGGACACCAGTACAGCTACACTAAGGACATTTCACAAACACTTGAGCAAGATCTTTACATCAAACAGCATGGTCAGGGCACTACCAATTTCCTGGCAGTGCCATGAGTACCAGGACAAGTTGCACTAAGCCTGCCTGCAGAGCTCCAGCCATGGCTGCCATGTACAAGTCTGGCACTTGGAAAGCAGCGAGGAGGTGGTGAACACAGCCACATGACAGATGGAATGAGTACAGCTGCACCATCGTGTGGGGGCTCCTGTGCACGGGGAAAGCAGTTTTTCACAGCAGGAGGGCTGTGCTGGTGTCACTGCCCCTCTGCGGGGCTGAAGGAGGGCAGAGACCAGCCCTGGGCCACCAGCACTCCCTCCAGCCAGGGGACTTCCCTGTGAAGGGAAGAGGCAGCACATAACCCAGCTCTGCAATCCTGACTCCGTGTTTTGCCAGTGTGTAGGGTCAGAGACACAGACACCATATAACAGAACAGTGTAACACCCACTCTGGAATTTCCATACTGTTATAAGTCCTCAGTTTCCTCTAATTGTACTGCCCACAGAGTTATCTGTCCACAGAGTTCTCAGTCATTTTCCTACATAATACACCCTGTGGGTGTAGTCATTCAAGCTTCACAATATCCAAACGTAGCTTGAGAACATTTCATGCTTTGGTACCGCATGGATTGTCTACTATCAGTGGAGGTAGCTGGTAAGCTGGTTGTTTCATAATCATCTAAACCTTAACATACAATGCAATTATCAGAACAAAAAGCAAAAGGATTAGCATCAGTAAAAGAACACCAAGGTGAAGCACTCATTTGAGAATTCTGGTAGTTCCAGGCAACCCATCCAAAAAGAGCATCCCATCATCTATGTTCTCCATCCTTCTTCACCCGCTCCATCACATGAAGGATTTCTGCCATGCCATGATAGACAGCAATCAAAGTCTTTTGTCCATTCTCCCGGGCTTGTTACAGCAAGCCTCAGATGTGTGTGTTGAACCAGTTCATACCAATGGGAGGTTGCAAGTGTTCAGGGTACAGTCAGATTCCAAAAATTGACAGGATATAACAGGAGGTAAAAAAACTAAAAAACTTTGTATAAAAAAATGTAAATTAAAAATAAATAACTAAAACCCTGTTATTACAAACCCTGTTGTTACAGGCACAAACACTGGAGTGACTACTTGTATCTTCAGTACCATTATGTACAAAATCACAAGAGGTTCTCATGCATCTCATTGTATACAATCTCACTAAGTTTACCTCTGACTTTCTGATCCTGGCCAATCATTTTCTGTTGGGTATTTAGTGTTACATCCAAAGCAGCCAAAGCTAACAAATTAATATTGTGAATGTTATTCCAAAATGCATCCTGCACAGAAGAATCCAAGCTCAAAACTAAAAACTTCTTAGAGTCTTCTGAGGCTAGGGTTATTCCTGATGTTCCCTGGTCATGCAAGCACACCATCCAAGAGAAAAGAGGTTCCCCAGTCTTTGCTTAAACTGTTCAAATACTTCATTTACTTCATGCTGAGTATAATGAGTATCCCTCCTGACCTGCTGACCCTTAGCATCTAACTCCACCTTTCATCTCTATGCTGGTCTCATATCTACAAATTCATCTGGGGAACCAACCTCATCAGAATCCACAGAATCCCAGTATCTCCATTCCATTTATCAGGATCCCACTGCACACCCACCTCTGCAATCACTCCATGCATTTTCTTGTGATCCACTTCCCCCCTCCTTTCCTTATACTGAGCTACTCTAACTGCAGCCTTCTCGGCAAGTCTGGTAAATCCAACTTATCAGCAAACAGCTTATTTTGGCACTTTAGCATTACAATTTGATTCTGCAACTCACAACTGTCACTCCATGTTAAAGCATTTCAGCAACTGTTCCTTCTGTTGGTGTTTTGTTTGATATACTGTTAACAAAATCCATCCGTGCCTTTCCAAACCCACAAGTTCTTTTCATTTTTCAGTATGAGATTTTTGGATGCATTTCAATACATCCAGCAGTTCAGCTTCTTTTAACTGACTTCCCCATTGCCCACATGGTCCTCCACTTGAGGGCCACTGAGGGCTGTAACCCACTTTAGGGCCAGTGAACTATATGGAAGGTCTTCCCATCTGGGAATTTCAGGACTGATTCCTTTCATTTAGATTTTAAGAGAAACAGTTTGTTCTGACCCTACTGACTATGCTGATTTTGTTTTGCTGGTGAGTAGGGTCAGAGACACAGACACCAACTTAAGGAACAGTGACATTTACTATGATGTAAAACTGCAAAGAATCACGAAAGGATAAGCTAAGCAAGGCATCTAACCATGAGCAAGGAATTACAAAGGGCTAAGCTGAACAATGCTAATCATTGTTATGAAAGAATGCCTACAGTGATTAAAAAAGATACATCACCCAATGAAGATACATCATCCAAGTCCAAGAGACATCAGCTGTGGGGAGAAGCTGTCACAGCCAGGGACTGGAGAACCACGGCAGTAACTGGGAACTCCTGCAGTGCCTCCACCTTTGCAGGCCACGAGGCTCCCCCACTTTGCTGTGACAGTGATCCAGCTTTTACACTGCTAAACAAACCACCTGACATAATTTCTAAATTCATTTTCCTGCCAGCTTTCTCCTAAAGCCAGGCCATGGCTCAAGGAGGATCCAAGAGTGTTGTCTTTGATCCTACACCCCCCAAGTAGGCCAGATGTGGCCTTATCCTGTTTCTAGATACAGGAAGGTGAACACGTTTTGCCAATAAATAAACACACAAAACAATACGTTGTTAATGAGAGGAAACATACAGTGTTTGGTTGGAATATTCATCCTAGGTCGGCTTTGGCTCAGGGCCTGTTGCTCAGGCCTTAGCACTTCACTCTGGGACTCACTCTCTGCAGGAGGGGATGGATGGATGTATGCTCTGGATCATGATCTTGTCCCAAAGTGGCAAGGAGGTTTATGGAGTGCTGGTCCCCAGGCCCTCAGACCGCAGCAGCCTCAGGGCTGAGATCCGGTCCAGGATGGTGCAGAGGCTTTTCTACTGTGGCACAGGCTCTTTCTGCATTTTTCCCTTCCACGCTGTTCCAAATCCCGTAGGTGAAGTAAATAATAAAACCTGCAGGACAGTTTCCATAATGAAATGTGCAATGGTGGGCTGTCAGCACTAACAGATCTCCAGGAGAGACCTGTGGGCACTGCACTCCCCACTGCAGGACACCTACCCACAACCGTGCAGACAGCAAACCGCACCCAGGTGCCTGCACTCAGCTGTACCATCAGCAGGATGTTAACAAAGGTGCTGAAGATTGGCAGGAGTGGGAGGAAACGTACCTGCAAGGGACAAGAAGTGCTGTGTCAGCTGTGCCTTGAGGGACCAGGCTGGGCTCAAGGCTGCTACTGACCAATGGAAGGACCTCCTCCCTGCCACAGCCCAGAGCACTCGACCACTTCCACACTGGGGATTGTACCTCAGAGAGACACATTTTAGGGCTCTGGGCTTTCCTGGTGACTGCCTGGCAGCAAGCCCTGGCAGCCCCTGCAATGCCCAGATCCTCAGGGAGTTCAGCAGGGTGCAGACACCAAGATGCAGGAGGCTGCACTCACTTTGAAGTTTAACTGTGCATTGCTCTGCGGCTGCCTCCAAATGATGATGGTGAAAATGAGCAGAGCCACGAGGAGCAGCACCAGAGGCAAAATACTGGCCACACTGCCATCCTTCAGAGCAGCCACATTGAGGGTTAGGACCACGCAGATGACTGTGATCAGGGCAGCTGCAAGAGAAGGGGGTAGTCAGGGGACTGCATGGCACATGGCCTCCCTGGGGCTCAAGGAGCCAACACCCAACACACTGTCTCCAACACCCAACACACTGTCTCCAACACCCACCCCAAAGCTTTAGGGAAGTGCTTTGCTGGAGGCATCTCCCAGACCAGCAAGCTGCAGGGAGCCTGTGCCTGGCTGGGCTTGGACCCAGCTCTGACGCTTACCCAGACCTGGCTGAGCCACCCCATTCTGGCTGTACAATGGAGCCATTGATAGATAGATCAAACCTTGCTGGCTGAGCCCAAGCACTCTCAAGGGGCTGGGGACTGCCCTTGCTGGTGGCCAGCATGGGTCAGGCTCATCACAGGGATCTCCCATGACCACCTGCATATCCTCAGCTTAGAACCCATGGCCTCCAACAATGCCTGTGCACCCCAAACCACAGCTGCACCCTGCACTTGGCACCCTGCTTAGGGTTCAGCACCTGCTAGCATTGCCAACAGTGACTGGCAACCTGGCCCCTCTCCTCTGCCTGGCATGCGCTCCATCCCTTCCCAGCTCTGCAGAGACACACCAAAACACTCCAGCCCCTGGCAGGAGGGGACACCAGCCACCAGTTCCCACTCACTCACCAATGACAGCAACACAGACATAGACAATGCGCCCCGAGAGCACAGTGGGGGTGTTCCCAGGGGGGTTGAAGAGCATCGCCAGGGACAATGTCTCTTTGTGCTGGGCACTGGCAGCAGTGATGGTCGGGTTCATGATCACTCTCTCCTCCTGGTTCCCATTCAGCTCCAGCATTTCCATGGCGTTCGGGGAGTTCAGCTGTCTGGGCTGGTACCTGAGCAGGTAAGACAAGCTTGCAGCAGAGCCCAAGGAACTTCTTAGCCCAAGGGAACAGTGGACAGCACCTGCATATCCCTGCAGCTCCAGCAGTGGCCCCGCAACAGCCACTCCAAGGATATGCCAAGACACACAGGTTCTGGTCAGTAGCCTCCGTGCTGGGGGCTTGACACTTCCCCAGGCTGCATGCCCCTGGAAAAAAACCATGTCTACAAGCCCCCATCACGATGTAAGGAACATCCACCCTGGGCACCACCACACGTGAGGAGTCACGTACCGGAGGATGAGCACGCACATCGCCACCAGGGAGTAGGCCAGCAGTGTGCCAATTGACATGAGGTCCACCAGGTCCTTCAGCTCAAGCAGGAGGGCAAACAGCGCTGCAATGAGGACACACAGCATGAGCACAGCTCCAGATCACCGCAGGGCTGGGTGTGAGGAGGTGGCCAGGAGTCTTACCTGCGAATATCCCCGAGACAACTGTAGCAACCATAGGGGTCTTTCTGCCACTGTGGACCCGGGAGAGGAACTTGAAGAGCAGCCCATCCTCTGCCATGGCATGGATCACTCGAGGCATGGGAAACATGGAGCCCAGCAAGCTGTCATGGAGAGAGATTAGGGAAGCTGCCTACCTCTACCACCCAGAAGGGGAAGGGACCAGCTCTGTGCCAGGAGCAGGACAGCAGCTGGACAGAGCAAATCCCCAGCCCAGCCAGGATGAATGCTACTGGTCCCTGTGCTGTGCCAAGCAGCGCCAGGAATAGAGCCAATCCTACCTGGTGGAGAGGGCACAGATTGTACCAGCGGCAACAGCATAGCGGGCGGGCTCCCAACCAACTGCCTTGAAAGCCTCAGGCAGAGGGCTGTTCTTGTTCAGGCTGAAGTAGGGCACCATGAGAGTCAGGGACGCCGAGACACCGCAATAAGCCACAAAGCAGATGAACAGGGACACAACGATGCCAACGGGAATCGAGCGCTGTGGGTTCTTGGCTTCCTCCCCTGCCCAGACACAAGAGGCCACATGTGCCCCACTCCACGGCACAGTACGGGACAAGTACCCCCAGGGGATGAGCCAGAGTAGGGACTTTCCATGGCAGCACAGGACTGGGGAGCAGCAAGCAGGGGCTGTTGGAGAGGAGGGGTCCCTGGCCATGCTGCTGCATTGGCAGAAGGGATGGAACTGCCTGGCAACCTGGGCTTGTAGCCCCCCTGGCCATGCCAGCCCTTCTACCCTACAGCAGCTCCCTCTCCCTACAGAGCCTATTGAATGGAGGTCCTCCTTGAACGTGTGCCTCGGCTTTGCAAAGGTGTGCTCCACCACGCTCCCAGCAGGAAAGGAGGAGGCTGCTGGGCAGCCCCTGGAGGCAGGGAGGTCAGGCAGAACAGCCTGTACCAGCCACCCACTAAGTAGATTTCTGGGGTAATGAGAGGAAATTGAGAGAGCTGCCTACGATCCAGGAAGCAGCAGTTCTGCATGAACCCAGTCATTTGGAAAAAGGCTGCTTGAGGCTGGGAAATAACTAGGAGGCACCAGCAACTCCCAGCACTGTCACAGACTCGGCTCAGCAATCAAAAGGATCCCTGCTGCTCCGGGAGCTGCCTGCACAGGCAGGGTGCAGCCCTGCTCCCACCATGTGGTGTAATGAGCCACTTTTCCTGGGGCAGGGCAGGCTCTGAGCCCTTTTGTCTGGCCCAGCTGAAGACACAGACTCCACAGGGAAACCTCCCAGAAGCGGTGAGACCAGCTGTTTTCCCACACCATGTAGCATCCTCTCCATCAGCTCCCAGCCAGCTGCTGGTTGAGCAGGGAAAATACCCATGCCACCCTCACCCAAGGCAATACCTGTGGTGGCAATGCAGTCAAAACCCACAAAGGCATAGAAACAGGTGGCAGCACCGGTCAGGACCCCTTCCAGTCCAAAGGGGAAAAATCCACCATTGCCAAAAGCTTTTTTCCTGGAAAAAATGCAGGAGAGCAGCTGCCATGAGGTGCAGGGACAGCAGGGCCTACACCTGCCCTATGCCAGATCCTGGCCTGGCACAGTTGCTCTACTTACATGTCATCCGGTGTGTTGTCTGGCTGTGAGTAGTTGACAGAGTTCATCTCTGAAAGGTGCCAGTTCTTGATGTCACCCAAGATGAAACCAGCAATGATAACAAAGCTCAGCACCAACAGGTTCACCGCCGTGAAGATTTTGTTCACAAAGGCAGATTCGCTGACACCAAAAGCCAGCAGTACTGTGGGGACAGAACAGGTGAGTGAGGACCCATCAGGCTCCCATGCCATCACCCATGGTACCATGCAGCCACTCTCCTGCACACCCACCAGTAAGCAGCAAAATCAGGATTACAGCAAAGAAGTCTGGCTGTTCGGCCAGCACTCCTGGCAGATGCATTGAGGTCTTGTTGGCGAAGAAGGTGGAGATGTGGTTGCCGATGATGTTGTCAAAGGCTCCACTCCAGGCTCGAGCCACACTGGCCGTACCTGATTGATGGCAAATCTGTGCATTAGTCTGAGCCCAGGGCAGACTGGCACCAGCCTCCTGCACCTGAGTACCCACCTCCCTACGGATCCCACCCCACACCCTGCTCCCACAGCACCAGACACTGCCCCCAGAAGCCTCCCAGGCTTCCAGCATAGTGCTGGAAGGAGCCTCACAAATGCTGCCTGGCCTCGTACCTATCACATAGGAGAGAATGAGGTTCCAGCCGGCTATAAAAGCCCAGATCTCACCAACGGTAACGTAGCTGTAGAGGTACGCAGAGCCAGCCTTGGGGACACGGGCCCCAAACTCTGCATAGCAGAGTCCAGCCAGTCCAGAGGAGAAGGCAGCCACCAGGAAGCAGATGATGATAGAGGGACCGGCCACCTCCTTTGCTACTTCCCCGGCCAGCACATACACACCAGCCCCTAGTGTGCTGCCCACACCCAGGGATACAAGGTCCAGTGTGGAGAGGCAGCGAGCAAAGTGTGTGTCGGAGCTCAGGTCCACCATGCGCCGGCGGATCAGCTTCTTCCCAAAACGGATAATTTTTTCCCTCAACATCTTGTCTTCTTCTCAGTGAAGCTCAGCTGATCAAAAGCCCTGCAAGAGAAGGGAAATGTGAAGCTCAGTGTCCCTCGGGCAGGACTGGCACTGCAAGGGTGTCACAGGTTAACACAGTTTGGTTTTTTGGTTAATAGACTATTGTTCTGGTATGACCTTAGAATTCTTTGGAAAGGACAGGGACCGATCAGGGGCCAGTTCTTGGATTGGCATGTAGTTTGACCACTGAGAAAACAGGAGGTGACTTTTGGTAATACCCATCTAAAACTGAGGGTGCCCAAGCCAAGCCCTTTTTTACTTCCAGCCAGAGAAGGCAACACAGCTTTGAGGAGTGGCCCAGGCTGGCCAGGCCCTGCTGTTCCCCCCTTGTGGTGGGGAGCTGGCCCTGGTCTGGCCGTGCCTCCAGGCCCCCCATCGGCTGCCAGGGGGTCAGGGTGGAGGCTGCAGCTGAGATCCCTGAAGGCCTTGAAGTCAGCTGCAGCTGGGAGAAAAGAAGACCTGGCAAAATTTAACTCTTTCTCGGCACAGGTGAAATTTCCAAAGCCCTAACTTTTTCCTTAGTGAGAGAGATGGCCAAGCTGGAGATATGTAAAGGGATAATATGGAGATCTCAAAGTCAGTAAAGGAAGAGTAATCTCTTGGGTGGAAGAGATGACAAGCTGCCTTGGTTCTACACCGAAAAATCTCCTATGGGTTATGGTAACAGACTGTAATATGAATATGCTAGAATAATCCTTTAATATGAATTATGGAGATGATTTGTGGATTTTTTTGAGCAAAGGTGTCTGTGATTTACTGAGTGAATATTGAATTAGAAGTTGTGATTTGGTGATCCCATAAGAGGTTTGAATAGAGAGAGAGAGAGATGAGAAGCCCCCTGTGCCAGCAAAAGAAGTGAGAAGACATCTCTGTTCCCTGAGTGGAAGAATCCTTTGCCTTTTAAGTTGTTTATCTTTAAAAGATGACACTCCAATACATATATATGTGTGAGTCTATGGCCTATATATAGTCACAGGAAAGACTATGTGACATGGTAAGTTCCACAGCTGCAGCATCTCCTGGGCGGGCTGCTTTTGTGTGAGTTGGAAGCCACAAGCAGACAGTTTGTCTTGTGGAACGTTACCAAACAACAGGAGAGACTTCTCTCTCTCAAAGACTGAATGAAAGACTGTTTTATAAGTGGTACTGACCTGGAGTTCTGAGTTTTGCCTCTTTACGTTGTTTGTAGAAAATGAACAGCTTGTGGTGGGAGAAAGGGTTGATTTAGAAATTTCATTTGTGTTTTTCTTTCTTTTCTTATTTTCTTCTTCTTAGTGTGTGTTAATAAATCTGATCACCTTAAGTTGGGGCCTGTTTTGCCTTTTTCTCCAAAATCCTATCTCCCAGAGGTAAAAAAGAGCAGACACTAAATTTGGCAAAATAGAAATTCGGCAAACGTGAAACCACTACAAATGGGCAGGGCAGGCAGCGATGGCCACAGGAGTCTGCTCCTAGCTCACCCCTCAGCACCACACCCCTGCCACAGTGGTTGATCAGACCATGGTGGTGGCTCCCTCCAAGGCACTGTGGAGCTGCACATACCCTGCCTCCACAGCCCTTGCACCAGGACTGTGAGTCAGGGGTGAACCCAGTCAGTTCATGATGGGAAATGCTCATTGCTCAAGCCCTGTGTGGTCTCAATCACAGAGCTCACAGGCACGTCCCAAAGCTTGCCCACTGTTTCCCAGGCTTGGCAGTGTGGAGATCCTTCAGCCCAAATTTGGCTGCCACCACATTCCTCCAGCCTAGCACATAGGTGTGCACAGCAGCAATGATGTGGAGACGAAGAATTCCAGTACAGGATATGGCAAGCTGGGATGACTCATTGGAACGCCCACCACATTGTCTACAGGCATGCATACACACATAGACACGGCACGGGTCCCCAGTGCAAACCCCTTGCCTGCTAACAGTGCCTGCTGAGCAGTCTGCAAGCTCTGCAGGCTGTGATCACCCCGAATGTGTGACATCCCCACTCCTCTTGCTCACAGCAGCCACCTATCTCCAGAAAGCTCTGAAGATGAGCAACCTGTGCAGCAGGCATCCAGCACAGAGAAGCTGCAAGGAAAGTATTTCCCAATGCCCATGGCTACGGCTGGCACCTCAGCCCACCCACCCGTGTCTTCTCCTGGCTGGCTTCTCCCTTCATTGGGATCAGCCTAAGAACACAAGGATAACTTTGTGGCCCTTTTCCATAGAGAAGGTTTCTCAGGATCACAGTGGCAGCCACCAACTCGGCTGTTTCCCCATAACCAGCAAACTAGCCTGCTTCTTGATAAACCTCCGTTCCCGAGCTGGCACATGTCACATTCAGCCTTAACCCCAAGAGCAACAAGTGCTCCAGCACTGGCACCCTCCTCAGCCACTACCTGGAAAACTCTAGCTGCCTTCCCCAACGCTTCTCAATTGTTCCAAGTATTTCCAGTACCCGACTCGAGATCCGCATGGATAAAGGAGAAGGAACGTGTCGGGCACCCTCCCTCTAGCCGGCTGCATCCCGCCAGCCATCGCATCCCGCCGCGACTTGGCGTAGCTGTGGGACGCTGTTAGCTCGAGACCGCCGCCTCAGCCGCCTCGGGGGCATCTCCTGTCCCAAGGAGTGCCAGCCAGGCTCCGTCCCGCCCCGGAGCCCGGCAATGCCCCCGGTAAGGCAGAATCCGAGCGGGGAGCAGAACCGACCACGTGCGGCCGGCCGTAGCTGATGCAACAGCAGCACCGTCTCCGCCAAGCCCTTCCCGGTCCGGCGGCAGCGCCCGCCACCACTCACCAGAGGTTCGGTTCGGCTCGTACCGGTGTGATCCCCTCTAGCCGAACTCAGTTCCGCTCCGCGCCGCGGCCGAGTCTTGCTCACGATGGATTCTAGAAATGGCAGGCGGGAACAAGCTTATAGCAGCCGCAGGCAGGGAGCGGGAGCGGGAGCGGGGGCGGCAGCCCCGCCTCCCTCGCGCCGCTCCCGCGCACAGATTCCCGCGCAATAGGAATGTAAATTCACTGGAATGTACAAGTGCTGCTGCCGCGGATGAGGCCATGGCAAGGGATCTTGCTCCCTTGGAAAAGGCCAGGGAGAGGGCGGCTGAGGGTCCCCCCCAAGATGTGCCTTGCCCCCTGCTGCAGGGGCTGCGAGCGGAGCTCAGCCTGCGCCTTGTGGGGTGACTCTACCCCGACCTCCGTATGCTCCGCTACAGCCCCCTCAGTTCTGGGAGCAACAGGCAGCCCTAAGTGATGGGAAGCGCCAGTCTTGGGAGAACAGTTCGGCAGCCAGAAGAGGCAGCGGAGAGCGCCATCCCCGCCAGCGCGGAGGCTGGGATCCGCCCCGCCCCCCTCAGCGGGCCGCGCCTGATGCAATACGGCGCTTGTGTGTCGTGAGCGCCCATTCAAAGTGGCAGCTCAAATAGAGCTAAGCCGGCCCCTCATCGGCGCATCGGCAATACTCTGTTCCGGTGCTATTGGGGCAAAAGGCTTTTCAGTCGCTTGGCTTATCAGTCCAGGTAGCTACTTCCCTCGCATCCTCCGGCGGGGTCAAACGCCGGGGAAATGCGGTAATGGAAAATATCAGCTCATCCTAACTGGCAGTGACATCACCTCTGCCCCCGCTTCTCAGAACCGAGGAAGTCCAACGCCCCTTTCCTCCTGACGAAGTCGAAGAAGCAGCATGGCTGTTACTACTCACACACTTCCCAATCCTTCCAGGGCTGCCGGCTGTAGGCAAGGACCCAGCTGGGCAGTACCATCGCCGACAGTGTTCTTGGGCAGGATAGGCAGCACCATGGGCACAGCAGGACTCCAAGCAGGGTCACCCTGTCCCAGACAAGCAGATCTTGGGTACCTAGAATAGTGAAGGGGCAGATTACATGATTTGCCTATTTCCAGGAACCTTCTTGCAACATAAGGCGTTGGGAGGCAGTTTCCAGAAGGGAGCAGCATCAGGGCACCAGAACATGTCTCCAGCTCCCAGACCTCACATGCAGCTCCACATGTATCTTCCCACTGTCCCATCATCACCTCCCAGATTACTGCTCTCCACTCCCATCATTCAGTGTCCTGATCCAGCAGCACAGGCCAAGGGCTGGGAGCAGGCAGAGGCATGGAAGAAGCCAAGTGCACATCCCAACAGCAGCAGCAGGAAGGCAAGCAGTGGCAAGGCACACGTAGCCAGCATCAAAGGAGGGTAGGAGATGGCTCCAGCCCATAAAGGGGGCCAAAAGCCCTGCAGAAATAGATCCACATCAGTCCTTGGATGCCCCCACCACCTTCCACAACTCAAGCATTAGAATATTTCAGATTGGAAGGGACCCATAAGGACCATCGAGTCCAGCTTCACCCACAAGAGCCTCTCTGTTTATAAACAATAAATCTACAAGGGCACCTTTTCTGGTCAACTCCCTTAGTACCTGCACCAAGAAGTTATCTTCATCATGCATGTACAGGAACACATAGCATTTTAGGGCTCTCTGCTGGAGATTGTGACAGCACTGGAGCTGCCCCAGCAACTAAATGCCAAGCAGGGGTGGGAGACAGCCAACACAGCTTCCCTGCCTGTGCAGCCACCCCTGTGCACAGTCAGGGCAGCTGCCCCAGGAAGGGATGTGGGCTACCTGTGAATGCACATTCCAAGGCAGCCAGGAACACCAGCCAGAAACAACAGAGGAGCAGGAACGGGCCAGCCTTACCAGCCCAACCTCAGGGCACTGCCAGCACCAGACAGCAGGACTCTCCAATGTCTCACCCAGATACAAGGCAGTGCAACAAGGTGCCTGCATTGACCAACCACAGAGAGAAGGCAGCAGAGCAGGGGTCCCAGCGCCAGCATGGAGGAACAGTGAGGGACTGGACTGAGTCCCAAGCACTGCTTCCCACCACCTGCCCCCAGTCACTGATAATAAACCAGTAATAAACAGCCAAAGGCTGTAGAAGCCAAATGTGCCATCAGCCAGCATTGGGTTTTCCCACATCCAGCAAGAAGGTGGTCTAAGGAAGAAACCTGCCCATACAGCTGCCCACCACCACCACACATCCAAGCATCAGTTTTGTCCAGAAATGCTTCCCCAGAGCCACACTGTGCCTCTATCCACCAGCACCCAGCTCCTCCTTGTAACAGATCTCAAATCTCTGGCTGAGCAAAACCAGCCGTAGCCAAGCACAGACTGCCCTGTTCGCCCAGTACTCTGGGGATCAGTGGGCAGCACTGGGCACTGCCTCTACCCAAGCAGACAGCAAGCACCACTGCAAAAGACACCTTTATTTTATATACAAGGAGTTAGAAAATTAATTCATTCAAGAGCTCCACATACAACACTGGCCCAGAGGCTCACACAGCTGGACAATGGCTGTTGTCTGTCCCTGTGTCCCAGCTGTCAGTCTCTCCCCAGGTCACCACTGTTGCATCTTTCAGACAGATTCCTAGGAAGCAACAGCAACATCAAAGCAGTAATGCTTCTGGCACTCAGCACCTGACCCCTGGAAAAGGCCATGAATGTATCCCTCCCACCTTGCAGCCCTCAGTTACACCAGCAAGAGATCACTGGAGCTTCCCTGCAGCCTGCCCAGAAGTGAGGGCCACCACAGTGAGGGAACATACCTGCTGCTCTGAGCTGAGCCTGCAAGGAGGAGATTGTCTGCTGATAGGCTTCACACTGGGCAGTCTTGTCAGCTACAGACAGGAGGCAAGAAGGCATGTGCTCAGCCCATCCTAAATACCTCACGCCCAGACTGTCTAGGGCAGCAGCTGAGATCCTGCTCTATCCCTAAACATGAAGTCAGCCCCATTCCCATGCAGCTGCAGGCCCTGGGCTCCAGGTACAAGCACAGGGGATGTCACCTGGATTGCAGGTGTCCTGCAGTCTTCAGAACAGTCAGCTCCACATACCAAGCTCGCCCTTCACTTGCTCCAGCTCTTTCTTCACACGCTCCAGTTCCTGGGACAGCTGATCACCTGCAGACTGGCAAGAAGAGGGTGCAAATGTGATGCTGGGAGTTGTCACCCCCACTGCAACACAGCACAGCACAGCACATCCTCTGGAGGAACACTGCAGCCCATCTAACACTCCAAGCCCAGCACCCTGGGGACCACTGCCAGGGCACATCCATCACAGAAGTGGTGCCTGGGAAAGGAACCACTGTAGTGAGCATCTGCCAGCACCACTGGAGACAAGAATGCTCTGCTGGCTGCAGCCACAGAGTGAAGAGCCCTAAAACTGCTGGAAAGTGCACAAATTTATTTTGCAGGTAGGTAATTTCCTAACTTGGAGATTAATCTTGCAGGCTCTGCACACCCCATCCTGGGGTCATGTCCTAAATGTCAGGACATATAAATGTGACAACACAAGCCACAGCAAGTTTGCATGTTTCAAAAGGCCCTTAGGAAATCTAACTGGACAGAAGCCTGCAGTCCCCTGAGCACAGAGAGGTGGTAAACCCATGCAAAAAATGCCCATGGTCTTGTGTAAACCCCAGGGAAAGGCTAAAACAGCTCAAGTGCCAGCCAGAATGGCAGGTGACAGGTCTTATCATCTCCCACCTCTGGCATAGCTGGCCCAAGCCAGAGACTGAACAGTGCTCCATGGTGACAGGACACAGCTGGCTCTTACCTGCTCAGCAGGGACTGCATCTTCACACCCTGAAGGCAGGCCAGGGCCCAACTCACTGGACAAAGAGGACTCCACACACACCCATGTCTGGTCAGTTTTACCTGTGAAGAGAGGTGACAGCACTTGAAACCTGCCATCCTCAGCCACTCTTCAACCTGGCCACTGAGCTGCTCCAGATCAGGGAAGGACAGAACCTGTCCAAGAGAGTCAGAAGTCTCCCAGCACTTCCAGCCCAACAGCTGCTGCTGGCTTGGCCTGTATGGGTATTGCTGGGAGAAAGTGCTCCTGCATGGCCTTGCTCCCAGTAGCTCTGGGCTCCTGTTAGGAGACTGCTCTCACTGTGAGGGCAGGCAGCAGCCCGGGCAGGGTGGGACAGGGCTGTCCCAGCAGAATGGGGAGAGCCTCCTCGCCTTGTCTCCCTCTGCAGGGCTCAGGACTGCAGGCTGCACAGCTGCAGTTCCTACGAAAGCAGCACCCCCTGCCTGCAGCACAGGCTGGAGCACCCTCGGCATACCTGGTCAGCCAGGGCCTATCTGGGGAGCAGCGTTGCCCAACAAGCAGCTGCCCACGTTTCTCCACACTCCCCCCAACACAAGGCAAAAATCTACACCTCCATACTTCTCACCTGCTCCCAAGACATTCTTTGCTGCAACCAGACTTTCTTTGCTCTCACCATTTTCCTTCAGCTCTTGGGTCGTATTGCACAACAGCTCCTGTGTAGTTGATCCTGAAGTCAGACCTAGGAAAGGAAAGCAGAGAGCATCAACCCCTGCTAAGAGAGTGCCCTGACTGATCATGGCCACTCTCCTGTCCTATGAATGAGCCTCGAGCACCAGATCTGTTCAGGCTCTTTAGTGGATTACTCTCCAGCAAAAGAGGGAAAGGACTTTACCCAGCCTTGCTTGCTCTGCACTTCACCTGCCCTCCTCTGAGCCCAAGCACATACAGTCCCCTCCCCAGTCCTTCCCCCAGGATCAGCTTTGACCCTGCAACCAAGACCTGAGCGTTCTTCCCACGGCAGCAGCACTCCTCTCCCACGACTCTGCAGCCTCTGAGGTTCTGCCAAGACTCACCTTTATTGAGGCAAAAACTCTTGGACGAAAGCACTTTTCCCGGAGGCCGCAGTGAGGAGCGGGAAGCCACGGTAGGAATTGCTGTAGAGAGCCTTGAGGAGGGCTGTTTACGATTCCCAGCCTTGACAGCAGCTGTAGTGGACAGTAAACAGAGGCCGCTATTCCCAAGCGGCTCCATCACACCCTCATCAGGCAGCCCGGGACTCACCCACGCTGCCTGCCCATGGTGAACAGGCACTGGTACCCCGTGACCCCACAACAGCAGGGGATGAAGTTCCAAAGCAAACAGGCTGCCAGCCCACACTGGCGGAGGTCAGACAATGTTAACACATCCCTTGGGGTATGGGAATATTTCCTAGGCCCCTACCTGTGCCGCTCCCATGGACTCCCCACTCCCCATGGCCTGTCCCCAGCCAGGCTGCAGCCCAAGCCCTTCCCCTTCTCGATGCACCATAACCCACGTGCTTCTCTGCTTCGCGTGAGGCAACTGGCAGGTGCAGAATTATTTTTCATCTCTCTGTCCCGGGGGGAGGGTTTGGGAAGCCTGGAAGGCTGTGCCTGCTGCAAAGCCCCGCTGGCATGTTGAAGCCTGGACCTGGCAGGCGATGGCTTCAGCCTGGTCCCTGGGGGAGAGAGAGGGTTCTGCAGCGCCGGGAGGGCGGTGGCCGTGCCGGGGCTCCCCGCGGTGGCCCCGCTTACCTGGGGGCCGGAGGAGCCGCGTTTCCCAGGCGCCGCGCCCTGTGCCGGCCGCGGGGAGCTGCAGCCCCAGCGAGGCCCGTGTGCGGGGGAGAGAGAGCCTGGAGCGGCCGCGGCCCGGGGAGCGAGCAGGAGTGCCGGGGCCG
>VXBB01002373.1:179495-209674 GCA_013399915.1 Illadopsis cleaveri
CCCGGCCCGCCCCGGCTCCGCGCTCACCTGTTGCTGCTGCTCGTCTGCGCTCAGGGCGTCGGTGCCGGAGTGTGGTGCCCACGCTGCGGAACCTGGGCTTTAGCTCTGCTGGAAGCTCCGGGGTCTTCTCAGACCCAGCCCGAGCTTCGGCTGTGTGCCGCTGGAGCAGCTGCTGGGGGTGGTTATGGCATGGCCCTGCGAGGCTGCTCCTTGCGCTCTTTGCGTTTAAAAACTTTTCTAGGAGAGAAGGGAGTGTCATTTAACAGGCTGTGTCCAAGTTTCTCTGCAGGGTAAAGCCTCGGTTGAAGGGATTTTAATCGCAAGGCCGCAGTTCTTTGTCACGTGACTGTGTTAAAGCTCCATATAAATAACTGTGTCATAGCAGGCGTGCTTGGCTTTCAGGAACGTCCCTTGAAAAAGGGTTCTGCTTCCAGGACCGTGATAGGGGCCTCTGCTGGAGTTTGGAAAAGGGAAAGCAATATTCTGCTCTAAAGGCTCAGCAGTGTCTTCTCTTGTTCTGGAAATAGGTTTGTGCAGAGCTGTGTTAAAAGAGCTCCAGACTGTTTCAGTCCTTTGCCTGTGGCAACCTCGTGGTCCCTCATCTTTAGTCTTAAGAACTCCAGCAAAGAGAATGGGAAATGTGAGAGCTGGCTTGAAAAATAGCCCCTCAGCCTGTCCTGATCTATCAGAGTGGATGCCATGGAGACTGGACTCTAAAGAGTGTGATCTGTTGCTCTCACTACAGACTGGAATTACACTCTAGTTTGCAGTATTTATTAGTTCATCCGTGCTGCAGTTCTGTAGGAGGCTCAGCCAGCACGGTTTGGGGCTTTGGGCTTCCGTGGCTCCAGCCACGTGTTCCTCTGCTTGTCTGACTGAGCAGTAGGTGAGGACAGAGAGTTAATTTCAGACAATAAATAAATAAATAAACGTCTGTTTCTGGTAGGTTGGCTTTCAGCTGGCTCAGCTCTCTGAAGTGGCACACCACGTGGTGGTGTGAGTGCAAACATTTGCTCCAGAGAGTAGAAACATGCTGAGAGGGATGCAGCTGTCTCAGCTTGGGCTGGCACATGTCAATACAAAACTGTTCACTTTTCCCGTTTATCGCTCATTGATAGTTCGTAGAGAGTGCATCTAGTTTAACTAATATGGATTGTTTTCTGTTACTCCTGTGTGTAAGTTGAATCCTGCATACTAAATTCTAATTTGGGGCAGTGCTTGGGTTTTGGTGTTCTTATTAGAAGATAGTTCTTGTTTCCTCAGGCTAGGGCTGCTCTCCTGGTCCTGCTGCTCCTGCATGCAGTCCTGTTAATTTACCAGAACTGGTGCATTTTCTTGTCAGGAATATGTTTGAGTATCTGGTTGGCAGTAGTACCTAAGATTGAAGTTCAGTGTGGCTTCTGAAATGCTCCCCAGACACTGTGGTGAAGGTGGAATGTAGTGAGATGTCCTGCTGGGCTGGATGCTGGAATATGAACACTTCTGGCTTGATTCAGTGTGACTGTTCTTTTGTTATATCCATTCATGTGTAATGGGAGCATCAGTCTTCAGTTTTACTCTGTGTTTTAATAATGTGGCACTTTTGGGACAGGTACAGGTAGACTTTAATTCCAGAAGCTCACTATGAGAATTTGTGCATACACGAGAGTGAGATTCCTGCTCAGATGCTGTCGTAGCTTTTCTGTGATTGACTTTTTAGTGTGTTTTTGCAGCCTGGAGAAGGAGAAGAAAAAGAAACTTCTTGCCAAGAAAGATGAGGGCGGGCAGAACAACAATTGTGGTGGGAATCAACCTTATGATTAGGGGAGTTTAAAGCTCTTGACTTTAACCAGGAAACAGAAAACCATGATAGAAATACAATACATTTTCTTTCCTGCTCACTCACAAAATCCTGTTGGCAGAGCTTGGCAGGATGTGTGACCATGGAACTTACTTCTAGTCTTTCTGTTAACTCACATTTGCATAGGTTTGCAAGAGGTTTTGTTTGTTTTACTGACCTTAGTCTGTTTGCATTCAGATGCCTTAAGTGAAGGAAGGTCAGACATTTACCGATGGGGAGTCAGTCAAGTCAGTTCAATTTGACTTTTGTGGACTTAGAGTAAAATTAATAGGTGCATATTTAAGACAAACTGAATAAACAGAAGACAAGTCTTCACTTGAGGAATGGGCCTGTCTGGTTTTTTTAATTATTTTATTCTTCCTTGTTATTTTTAGAGCTGTGAAGCTCTGCTTGCATGTTTTGGGGTTATCTGTAAAGTAAAAGAAAAGCTTCTTGAGTTTTCTTACCTTTAGTGATTTCTCAATTTTGAGGTGAATGATTTTGTGTAAAGGAAATCAATGTGAAGCTGCTGTTAAAGGTAGTTTTGTAGCATTTTGATGCCTGTTAAAATGGTGGTACAGGTCTAAAGTTCTGGCATTTCTGTTTCATTTGGACAGAGCCAAACTGATAATACATTTTATTTGTACGTAATGCAGTTTAATAGAGAGTTTTGAATAAGTAATTAAAAGCAACATGTCTTTAAAAACCCTTAATCTACTTTAGTTAATATAAACCCCATAAAGTCATTGTTGTTTCATAATTAATTTAGAGCTGTCCTGCTCCACTATACAATTGGGGGAAGTGCAGCTGTTACAGCCTGCCAGGGCGTAACCTCCATCAATTCCGGACGAATCTGTGTTTTCGAGGAAGACAGTGTTTGCTGTTCTTGAAGTGCTTCAAGCACCTTGTAAAGGACAGATTTGCTGTGTGTGCAGTCTGTCCTTTTCCCTGAAGGAATTCAATTGAAGTTAAGAATTAACCAGCCTGCAAGGCAGAAGTGTCCTTGCGGGGTGTGTTGTGGGGCTTCTTCATAATCCTTCCCTGGGTGCTCTGCAGGATGGTCTGGATATCTATGGATAAGAGGATAATTCCTTTTGGTTTTGAGATTACTCAAAACCCTCAACACCTTCGTCTTGCAAGTAAAGTGCATAAACCCTGCAGAAGCAATTTGCACTGGTTGTTACATCCATGAGTATGAGCAAATTTGGCACAGTGAGGAACAATATGAAGGAGTCCTCTATCTAAGTAAAACAGACTGTGTATTCTCCCCAAGTCCTTGTCTTTTCCTTTGTAGGAACAGAATAAGAGCTGTCCTTTTCACCCTCCAAAAGTATGTCACTGAAACAAAAATCAGATGTCTCCTACATGTGCAACATAAAGAAAAATAATTCTGCACTGTTACACTAATTATGGGAAGCTGATGCCACACCTCTGCATCCTGGTTCTCCCTATTTATTTCAAATGTGTGCATGAATATACACAACATATGTACCCTCATACACATATATATGTCTCTATATATGTATATTTATATATGCAACTGCTCAAGGAGCTGTATTACAAATTAAAAATTACCAAGTGTTCTGTTTATCTAAAACAGATATCTAGCTCTTAATCTTTGTTAGAGTGGGCAGCACCTTCCTGAAAAGCCTTCCATTCCAGCCTTGTGATATGTACATATTGCATGTAGCTGGTATTAAATGTTGACCAGATGGATCAGGAGACCAGGCTGAGGACTCAGTCAGAGTCACTTCACTGGCTTTCAGTGCCTCAGTGCTGGCTCTGACGGTCCCCAGGCTCTCCCAGAGCTGTGGATATCTGATCTCCTGGCAGATCATGTGCAGAGTTCCCTCAGGTTGGAGCAACTGCTCATCCTGTGGCTCTCTGAAGCTTCTCCATGAGAACAGGCCAGCAGACAAAAGCAAGCCTGTCCATCTTCTGGACTATTTCTGCTGTGCTGCAGCTGATAGATTCTGCCAGGCTATCTTTATGCCTTGCAAATAAATTCCAGTTCAGTAGATACCAAAAGGAAAACGTAAAACTTCAGCTCAGCATCTTGGCTCTGAGCAAAGTGTAATTCTGCCCAACCTTCAGCCTGGTGCAGGTTTGTGCATAGGTGAGGCACAATGTAGAGTCTGGGGGTGTCTCTGCTACACAGAGCCACTTACCTCAGTTTGTGAAGAAAGGCTGCTTTCTGTGACTGTTGAGAAAGCCTGTAGTGTTTATTCCTAAATTGCCTGAAAGGATATGATTCCCCCATTAAATCTTCTGACACTGAAAATGAAGAAGTGTGTGCTCTAAACTGAATTGGAATAGCGATGTCATTGCTATCATCACTGGTACTTCATGTGAGTCCACCTACTCTTTAATGGTGGTGGAGGTGCTGCTCTCTGTTAGTTTTGGTTTATTTTGGTTTCTTGGAAGTTGCTGCCTTGCAAGGGGGAGGGAGGGTCTGGCTGTTTGGATCCAGTGTAGCTGAGGGTGAGTAGAAACTGCTGGACTCTTGCCATTATCTCGTGTGGCCCAAATGCATTCATGTGGTATTAGTGATGTGCTCAGTCCTGGCTGCAGGGAGATATTCCCTGTCCCAGCTGCTGACAGCCTAACTGGGTTTCCTTAAAGCAAGGGGAAAATAAACAGCAGAAGCTAAATGAGGCTTGTTCAGATGCCAAACTGAGGAGTCTAGCATGGAAACCTGGTGAACACAGGTGGATGTTGTCCATCTTCCTTCTCTTAACAGAGTATTTTACCTTTTAATCCCATTAGTCCTTAAATGGTCTGGCCACAGCATGTAGTCTGGCATAGGTGAAGTTGGAGGAAGGCAGCTGGGCATGGCAGGGTGTTGTGGATGGGAGAATGGCAGAGTGCTGGATGTGGAAAATGATGCAGTGGTGGCAATGCATGGAAGTAGGACAGTAGTGCAAATGTGGGGTCACCAGGTGTCCTGTATTCTAGGTGGAAGAACACTGATAAGTACTCAGCTGTGAAGAGGGCCAGCTGTCACAATGCAGCAACATACACTTAGCCCTCCTTAAAGTGACATTAATAGGCCCTTCTTCTTGTAATGCCCTGAAGAAGTATGAAATACGAGTTTTATTTTTTTTTAAGCCTTGTTGAGTGTGGTTGTTCCTCACAAAAGTCAGGAAAAGCTCGTCTTTTGGTGAAAATTCACCTACTTCATACAATGCCAGTCAAATTAGTTGGAGATTTTGCTGCTACTCTTCCCTGTTCCTTGCCAGCATTTTTTCTGGAAAGCTGCTTTGCTGAACGATTATTCCTTGCAGCACAGCTCAGTTTTCCAGGCAGTCCTCAGAGAAGGCTGTTCCTGGGCTGCTGGTATTACTTGTTCCAACAAGTTTCTTCTGCTCTATCTAATCCTGAACAGCTTTTGTTGTGTATGCCTGCCAGTCTTGTAAATCGCCCCAGTCTTTGCTTTTTAGAGAGTTATGATCTTCTTCTGGCCTCCCACTGAAAGATTACAGAAAGGAAAATGTTCTTCCTAAGATAGAGATCCTCGTCTGCTGAGCTTGACGTCTGTGCTCGTGTGTGCCTTCCGGAAGGGGATTGCTGGGGAAGTGTTTCAACTCCCTGGCTCTGGAGCAGTTGTTTCCTTGCTGGTGCAAAATCTCTACAAGGAAGACTTTTTCCTGAAGTCTTTGGAGCCAAGTGACTGAGGCAGTCACTAACAAATACAGTTCTCCCCTTGCAGCCTCCCAGGAATGCCGTGGCAAATGATAATTCGGCACAATTATAGGCCTGGCAGTGGAACTCGTGGAACATGGCCCTGCACTGGGATGAGACCAAGTTCTTTGTATGCCTCCAAGGCAGTGAGAGTGTATTACAGGCAGCTGCAGTGATTGCATATATTTTCTTTTTTTTTTTTTCTTTTTCCTTCTGTCACTCATCCTTTAGAGAGACTTTTTGTTAAGAAATCTGATCCTCTGTGGTTTTTAGTTTAAACTTGATGTTTCTTGGGAGAATGGCCAGGAAAGGAAGGAAGCCACTGTGTCTCCTGGAAGGATAGCTGCTGTGTCTTGTCTTTCTGAGCATAGCTTGTGCTTGGCCCTGAGTGCTCTGCTAGCACGGGCCATGCACCACTGCTGCATGGATGAGCTCTGCTGGGCAGGGCACAGGAACCTCCTTTTGCTCCTGTAAACTTCAGTTTTGTGGTAGGGAACCTCAGCTGTACCTACAAAGCTATATTGTCCCCTGGAAAGGTTGTCAGTGGCCTTCAGTCTTCTGCATTGACTTCACCTGAGCATTTTCCCTGGTATCTGTGGCAGTTGCCCATGAGGCTGTCTGGGCAGGAGAGTGGCTTGGTTGTGCTCCCAGCTCCTGTGGCTGATTCCCTGCTGTGAGACCAAAGCTGTGTTTGGTGCTGGGCAGGATCCACAGCAGCATTAATGTTGGTGTGGGGGCAGGGCTGGTTTGATGGTGAGAAGTGTTGCTGTCCTTTAACTGTGGCTAGGAGATTTTATCAAAGAAGAAGACTTGATGGTCTGGTAACTAAGATTTAGGGAATAGTTTGCATAAGCTGCTAGCCACACTTCTGTGGCTAGTCCATATATCCTAGTTTGAAGACATGGTGGTTATGACCTAGGGAATGGTCCACCCTTCAGTGTACAACAAATGTCTCTAGCCAAACATGATTTTTTTTGCATACTATCTGTCCTTAATTTCAGACTGGTTTTGTCTGAATGTGGTTTGCAGGAATCATCTTTGATCTGTGATGGATTTAGAGACACAGGCTGACATCTTTTTTTATAGTAATGCTTAACATGCAGCCATAAGTACCACTATAAGATACCTAAATAAATAGCATTAACCTCTCCTAACTAGTGTCTGAAGATGTTCCTAAGGATTTGAAGGATTCCTGCCTCCACCTCTTTCATCAGGTCATGCTTCTTTATGATCAAAGGGTTGCAGAGTCAAGACCTTGTGTGTTTTGCAGATGCTTAGACCAGCTGGGAGTCTCCCACACTGCTGAAGCTGAGCATCTAAAAAGTTAATGTCATCTGTATGTTTCTGGTGTGGGTTGCTTAACATGGAGAAAGGAAATATGTCAGGGTTGCCGGGGTGACTGAACCGTGTCATTTCCTCTTCTGACAGGTCTGACTTGCAGTTCTGTGATTATTTTAGCATAATTGATCTATTCCTGGCTTTCTCAGTCAGATTTGAGGGTGACCTCCGTGTGTTAGGTGTATTGAATCCCTCTAGCAGGTGCATTCTGGTGCTGTCCTGCAGCACCCAGGCTGTGGCTGCGTGGATTCAGTTGGGGTTTGGGACACTCTGGGCTTGAGCCTGCAGGCAGGCTGGGTCCTGCACATGAGTTAGGACTCAGGGTGCTGTGGTGCAGTGCTCAGCTGCCTCCCCCAGTCTGCAGGAGAGCTGCAAAAGCATTAGGCATTGCTGTTTAGATAACATGTAACCCTGGTGAAAGAAATATTCAGGTTTTTTTCCTCTGCCTCTAACTACACGTTCTGTTCTCTTCTTTAGTTTTTGGTGCTTGACCTCCATGGTGAGGTAGTTCAAAAAACAGAGATAAAAGAGGCAGAAAAAGTCATTTCCAAGGAAGGATAAAGCAGCTTTTTGGTTTGGTTTGCCCTCTGAACTGGCTTATAGGGTCACAGATGTTTGTGTTACGGAAGGATGAGAGTTTGAAGATGAGGAAGGAAGGAGTGGTACAGCAATTATCTGTTTCTACAGCTTAGCCATTATGTCAGTTCAGCAGTAACATGTAAATCACTTTGAGATTGTTTCATAAAAGGTACCAGGCTTCATTGTGCTCATGTGAATCCTATTCTTACTCCAAGATGTCTTATTTCAAACTGCTTTTCAGCCAAAAATTAGTTACACACATTGTCTCTTATGATACCCAAGATGCTATCATGAGTTCACAGGTTACTTTCAGAAGAATAAATTAAGAATTAGTGACAACTTAGTGGTTCTTATTGCTACAGCAGTGTGCATTCAAAGTTTGCACATTTACCTGGGAAAAGGGGTGGGATTCTTTGGAAATGAAAGCAGCAGTCTTACAGGAGAGAGTGCACCAGTCTGAATTACTTGTTTGAACACTTGAAGGAAAGGAAAGCTTTGTTTAGAGAAGATGCCAGGCAGGACTATTGTACAGTTATTACTGTGAACAGCTCAAATAATAAAACTGTGGAAGAGCATTGACTGACACATGTTCCATCAGGCTCTGGCTCTGCAGTCACTCTCTAGTTAAGAACATGTGTATTCTTTGATACTAGTTGCAGCAAGCAGCCAGTCTTCTCCAAATCCTCAACAGGCAAAGGTTAAAATGAAAGCTAAGCCAGGATGATTCTCAGATCTCCTTCAGTCTCCATGAAAACTTTCCACTTTGCCTGTATTGTTTATCTATCTGTATCTACTTTTTTCTAGGATAGTACTTTTGGAGAGGAGGCCAAAATTAGCGTGGGGAGGACTTTTCCGAGAGGAAAAGGGTGGGGAGAGGGAAAGCAGCAGACAGGAAAGAACTGTGTTGAGAGTTGGTGGAAAAAGATGATAAAAGCCCAGTTGATTTGTTCAGAATTAAGAGAGTATGCATGAAAGCTGAAGGTTATTATATAACTTCTAGTTTATAAGGAAAAAGTGTTGTGCTTGGACCCCCGTTGTGTTTCCAATGCAGCACCTCTTAATGATCTGTAATTTGGCCATCTGAACAAATTAAGGGCAAATATCAAATAAATGCATAGGCCTCAAGGGGAGTTCATGGAGGATCTGTTCAAACAATGAAATTGTTGCTTCCTGATTCTAAAATACTGGGGAGTTCATCAGCTGCAGGATGAAAATTGAGTTTGATGATGGTGTACAGACATGTTAGCTTGCAGTTTTCAGCAAAGCTAAATCAAAAGGAGAGAGCTGGGAGAGGCAAGGAACGTGTGTCTTACCCAGGAGAAAGATGGGAGAGGCTAAAACTGGCATGTACTGTGTGGGAGTGCAGTATGCACTGAACATTTTACCCTGTCAGGAACGTGCACCAAGGAAAGCACACAGCCTCCTTGCAGAGGGAGCCTGGCAGTCTCCAGGATTTTAGGACTCTTGTTCCTTAAAGTTTCTCTCTCGTTTCTCCAGTTTTGGGGTGGAAATGTTAATGGGTGCACTGAATAGAAGCATTTTGTCATTTCTCTTCACCCAGTCTGTTGGATTCACTGTTATATTCTGCTTGAATCTGACTGAAAACTGGCCGTATAAACATTAAAAAAATTAGCCAGGCTTATGCTGGGTAAAGGGGTTGACAAAAGGATGGGAACAGGAATAGCTCAAATTCAGGTAGGGTCATGTTGAAATTGCAGGTTGTATTTGAGAACTTGTTTACTTGCTCTGTGATATGCCTAATTTTTTGCAGATTCTGTGTGGTCTTTAAAATTCTTTTGTGTTAGTATTTTGCTAGCTGAAAGCTGCTAGTTGTCATGGTAGCTTCACCCTTGATATTGCAGTGAAACGTGGCACTGCTTGCTAGTGCTGCAAAGCATGTTCAGACAGAAATAGCAGGTTTTTATGGATAGCTTTTTGTTATAACTTTCTTTTCTGGATACTGTCTGAATGTGTTTAAGCTTGTGAGGTTTCTAGGTGGGAGGTGTGTCAACTGTCAGGTCCTCATTATCTTGTGGGTTTAATTTCTTTTTTTTCAGAACTCGATTCGGCATAACCTGTCCCTGCACAGCAAGTTTATTAAAGTCCATAATGAAGCCACAGGGAAGAGCTCTTGGTGGATGCTCAATCCTGAGGGTGGCAAAAGTGGAAAAGCACCAAGGAGAAGAGCTGCCTCCATGGACAACAGCAGCAAACTTGCAAAAGTCAGAGGTAAAGCATCCAGGAAGAAGCCTCCTCTCCAGTCTGCACCAGAATCCTCTGCTGACAGTCCTGGCTCCCAATTTCCTAAGTGGCCTGGGAGCCCGTCCTCAAGAAGCAACGAGGACTCTGATGTGTGGAACACCTTCCGGCCTCGAACCAGCTCCAATGCAAGCACCATTAGTGCCAGGCTTTCTCCTATCCTGACAGAGCAGGATGACCTCCATGATGAAGAGCTGCTGCCTTCTCTCGTGTACTCCAGTGCATCCAGCAATGTTCCACCAACTGTGACTGAGGAGCTTGAGCTCATTGATGGGTTAAATTTGATGTCTCCCAGCTCATCTGTGCTCTCTACCCAGCAATCTGCCTCGAGTGGTCAGATCCAGAGAGATTCCAGCTTTTCCTTGCAGAGCCCAAATGCAGCTGGTCAGACTTTTGGCAACTCCCTGTTTAACCCTGTTGACATTTCACTGCAAAGTTCTGTCAGCCATTTCTCTGCCCCTCAGACCTTGGAAGCTCTTCTGACACCCAGCTCTCCGCCTCCAAGGGATGTGATGATGACTCAGGTGGATCCAGTTCTCCCACAGACTGGTAACAGGATGAGCAGCCGAACTCTTCTGCTCCTGGGTGGACAAGCTGCCCAGAGTAAGATGAGCTCAGGCAATCCACGAGGAAAGCCTGCAGAGCAGCAGGCAGAACCAGTTGGTGCCAGTGTTTTGCCATCAACGCTTCCCATAGTGACATCTCCTCAAAACACTCCCAGCATCACCAGTTTGAAGGCTCCAGTTTCTGCAACAACTGCCCAGTCAGTCCAGCTGGGCAGTCCAGTGCTCCTTTCATCTGCCAGCCCTGCTCCCTTGGGATTCAACCAGGACAGGCTGCCCACTGACCTGGACCTTGACATGTACATGGAGAACCTTGAATGTGATATGGATTACATAATCAACAGTGAACTCATGGATGGAGGACTGGACTTTAATTTTGAACCTATTCTGCCTACTCCCAGTTACCCCAGCACCTCACAGGCCTCCAACCATACCTGGGTACCAAGTTAACTTCAGGAGCACAAAAAGGTAGGTGTAGTTGTGTAAAATGCTACAGCTCAATAGTGGAAACAGCCCTGTCTAGGGTGGTTCCTGTGTCCAACTCTGCAGCAGTTAAAGGAGCCTCTTTGAAAGCTTTTGGAAGAGTCATGTTCCCTTTTAGGAGGAGAAAAAGCTGTTTAAAGGTAGGTGGATTTAACTTACCAGGTAGTCAGCTCCTTTATGAAATAGAACAACAACCTGAATAAAACTCCTGTTGTCTCCTATCACCCAAGATGACTCCGTCACAGGACATCAGGCAGTGCCTACAGCTCTACAGTTGACATGAGAGCATGTGCTGATTCCATAAATAAAGACATCCAGCAATATGTACAGAATGGCTGAACTGAGCCAAGCACATACTGTGTTTCTATCCAGGTTTTTATTATCCCTGCAGAATTCTCTAGTATGTGTAGTAGCAAAGCATGTCTGTTTCATGACTGTCTGCTTTGGTCTGTGTGTAGCAGGTCACAGTCACTCTTACCACATCTTCTGCCCTGCCCTTACCTGGGATAGTATCTGTAAAGTCAGGTGAGCTGGCTCCCCAGCATGAACTACTAAATTGCTTCCCATTATTAGAATAGGAAACAGGAGTCTGCAGTGTGGATGGAGGTGGAAGGAAGAAGGGTGTGCTAGTGCTACCCCATGAACATCAAAGCTGCCTCTTCAGCAATTTGTCATGTTTGCACAAATAGTCAGTCTGGCAAATGGTGTATATGACAAGACTTAAAAATATCATATTTTTTGAGGCTGTGAACCCTGATTTGAAACACTTAAACCAAAGGCAGTAGAAGAATTAGGGAACTGGAGCTGTAGGCCTGCTTCACACTTGGAACTCAGCTGATGGAAAGTGGACAGACTGGAGCTTAGGCTGGATATTGGTTGGAAAGTAGAAGCCTTGCCAAGAATATTTCCTTTTTAGGAGGCAGATATGGTATTTGTTAGTGTTGCAAATTCAGCTGCTAATACTGTCCAGCTGAGCAGGCAGAAGTAGGGGCAAACTGCAGATACTGCTTCAGTGGTGGGAAGCCCTTGAGCTTCAAAATCATGGGGACAGAAATTATCATCTACTTGACCTTAATACCCTTCCCTAGGCACCTGAGTAACTTGGACATGGTTTGGACCAGGTGACCTCTGTCAGTGCAGCCACTCTCTACAAGTGTCTTGGGTCTAGACAGAGTGAAATGCTGTCCTTTGAGCAGGTGTCACTTAAGCAGTGTGAACATACTGATCCACCACTATATTGAGGTTTTAAACACAATTTAATTACCTCTTATTTCAAGTCACATCCCAGTGCTTAGGGTAGTGTTCTTCTGTTTGTACCTAACAGATCTCTTCATTGTAGGGAGAGGAGGATCAGTCAGGCTTTTCTGTTTCCTTATGGGGCTTTTTATAGTGATGTGTGTTAACTGTGCATTTGCTGAATTACCGAGTGTCTTAAATTGAATATCTTCAGGTGAAATACAGAAACTCAGTTTCAATTTCAAAGACAAATTTCATTGACAAAACTGTGATATCCTTCTGTGTTAGAACTGTTTGCAAGTTAGTGACAGAGGCTGTGGCTTTTTGACCAATGTTTCCACTGGATGTTGTTCTGAGCTTTTGTGTTGTAGGGTTTGTTTGTTTGTTAGGGTTTGCTTTTTTGTTTTTATGCCATGCTAGGGCAGGCCATTGTATTTGTGGACTTTTCAGGGATGAAATATATTTCACAGAAGTGTTTTCAAAATATGTGCAAGCTGTCCTGCCCTCCTGGGCCAGGTAGACAAGATCTCTTTTTACAGCATACCGGGTATAGATTATTTTTTAAGAGTGTAAAGCAGAGAAGCTGAGGAATTATTTATCAAAGAGTAGAGGGTCTAGTACTGTTGTAGATGTGGATATTATCAAATGCTTAAGAGGGAGAACAGGAGCTCTTAAAAGTGCAGTTACATTCTTGTTCCATATTATATTCTGTGTGAATTGCTTAATCAAAACAGAGGAGCTACTGATGATAAAACCCCAGGATTTTCTTTGTTCCAGACACGAAGTTGAGGTGATACTTTTTGGGAAATGGGCTGGACATGAAGGAGTGAGATCTGGAACAAGTTCTGAACCACTATTGTGTTTGAGCAGAAAGCGTAGCTCCCACGTGCCTCTCGGTGCTCTGGTCACAGCAGCGCTGCCCCAGGAGGAAAGGCCACACCCTGTCAGTGTGCTTTGCTTCAAGCCTTTTATTCTGTCCTTGGATTATGTTTACCTTTTCTGAGTTTTGCAGAGCTTTTCTGTTTTGCCTGTATGCTGGATTATATGGAGTGGGATGAGGGCGAGCTTTTTCCCAAAGGATAGTAAGTATTGTGCAAAAGGCTGCCCAGACAGAGAGGTGAATCAGGTTTCTAGCAAAGGAGGAGCAGGGCACATGTGAAGAGAAATAGGAGTGTTCCTGGGAAAAGAAGGCAGAATGTTTTCTCAAATTAACGAGTTACAGAATCAAGTGAGCTGCAGACATCTGTGTCTGTGAGGTCAGGACTGTCAGTTCTCCCTTACTGCAGTGAGTTTCTAGGATCCCTGTTTGGAAATCAGTGTTCAGGGAAAGCTATCTATTGCTCTGGTGTGGCAAGCATTTTTCCTTTCATATCCTTTCTATTACTGTGTTTTTCTCTGTGTTAAATTCACATTGGCAAAAGTTGTTCTTAAGTGATCACTAACAAAGCTGTGCTGAGTAGTTCCTGTGGGCTTAACTTTTGGCCTTCTGGGTCAGTTATGGGTTTAATGCTGAGCAAAAACTGTTTATCAGTTAATCACAGTGATCACATTCTGATTTGAGCAGTCAGAATAAAAGTGAACTGGGGAAATATTTCTCTTTGTAGACAAGAGGATATCTTTAGGAAAGAGTACTTAGTCTTATCTGTAGCACTTAGGAAGATGAGAGCTCATTGGTGTTACCCTGATGCTCAAAGCTCCCATGATTTTATCCTCTTCTTGCAAGTTAAATGCCAAAGAGCTCGTCCAGAGCTTCACCAGGAGTCTGTTTGAACCCTGCCAGTGTTTCTTTGCATGGAGATTAGAGATCAAACACTGAAACTTTGTCTCTGCCCAGCAGTGATGCAGCACCCACAAACTGAGTTACTAGCCACAGAGGAAGCAGTCAGCCTAGAAATAGAACTACCTTTTTTGTAAAATGCTATAGCTTTTGTCTCATTGGTGAGTGTAAAATCCATCTGCTCTTTTGGTAGATATTAGTTAATTATTGTGAGTTGTTCAGTTAGACTCCCTATAGCTTCAGACTCTGGAGAACTCTTTATCCCTTGTCCAGTTTGGTCTGGATTCATGCTTTTCTTGCTCTGTCGAATTCCCTTTGCTCCAAACATTGGATTTTTGTCTGACAGAACATAAATAAATAAAACCCTTATAAACTTGCAATTTCCCAAAGCAGCCCGTTGCTCTGGCTTTTGGTTTAACTTACTGTCTTTTCTTGTTTGGGGCTGATTCCCTCTTCTAGGTTTTTTTTCCTTTTCACAGGTTAATGTCATGCTTACTGTTACTGACTGCAGCTGATGGGATGCCCTACATTTATCTTGCTGTTTTGCCTTTCTAAGTGGATCATATACCTACAGTGATGGGTTTATGTCAGTGTCCTAAGTCTGCTTAGACTTATTCCAAGGCTTGTTTGAATGAGTTGTGACAGCTTCATTGAGGTGAGGCAGAAAATCTGAGAAGAGATCTTCAGACTTTTGGGGAATTGAGATATCTAAAAATGTTTAATTATTTGGAAGGTAGAGACTGCATTTCTTTAAGTGGGTGAGCATAAACAGTTTGTGTGTGATCTTTAAAAGTCTCTTTTTCAGTCTTTTCCCTACCAGTTGATACTTGTGGTGGTTTAAAGAGAAGAGTAATTTTCCTCTTCCTTGCTGCTTTCCTGCAATGCCTCTGGTGTTAGCCAAGTCCTTCCTTAAACTTCCTTTTCTTGCAGAGCCCTGTTGGTGCTGTCAGCTTACAGGAGGAATACTTACTGTTGACCTTTCTGTCTTTCTGTCTCAGTCATACTCTGAAGCTTGGAGCTGAGCAATTGCATCCTCCATTTGACTCTGTTGATCAAGGTCTCTTGCGATCTGTTTGTTCTGTAGGGTTAGTTTGGTAGTAATTAACTCCTTATCTGTGCATCCAGGATTCCCACTGAAACGGAGCTCTAACCAGTCACTCTTATTTTTCTTCTTCCTAGTGTCCTTCAGGTTTTGAACATTGGGTTCTGACTTCACTTCCCACCCCAGCAGAGAAAAGAATGGAGCATGTTGGATTCAGTTTCCCTGCACATCATGCCTTGGGCAGAAGGGGCTGCCCATCTGGGAAGAAGGGGCAACCTGCATCTGGCTGCAACAGGAAGAGTTTAAAAATAGCAATCCTGTTATGTGCCATGGCTCTTCCTACAAACCTGACCCTGCCTTGGACCATCTGGAGAAACCCATGTCCAAAGAGGAGCCCTGGAAAAACCCTCGGCCAGAAGACTGTGCCAGGCAATAGTGTTTTCCTGTGTGATGAGTTGGGTTTGCTGGAGGAATCTCTCACTGGCTGTCCTCTCTCTGCTACGGCAGAAAGTCTCCCAGTGCCTCGGACTGGTGGAGGGCTGGCTCTGCTCTTGCTTGGCTTGCCTCATGGGCCAAAGTAGCTGGACTTTCTGATTAAGCCACCAGATGTGTACTTGGTACCCCACAGACTGGCAGAGGAATTGGTGGGACCTTGTTGGTAGAAGCCCTGTGGGAGAAGGGGTGTGCTGTTTCAGGGGTTGGTTTCAGTGTGCCCATCACTGGAGCATCCATCACCGTTCTGCAGGGAAGGGTGGGTGTCGTGGTATAGAAGGCTTCCCGTTGTCCCCCTGGGTGGAACAGGAGGACACTGAGTTTTTCACTGTGCCAACTGAGCCCCATTGAATCAGAAGCATGTTTTGAGAAGTCCCTATGCTGTTCTCAGCACTTTCCTGATACACCAGGCTGCTGTAAAGTAAGCACAGGTGCTAGTAGCTGCTTTCTGGGACATAAAAACATTGTTTTGGGTTTGTTTTTGATCTGTCTTGCTACAGCAGCAAAATGGAAAGCCTGGGTGTGGCCTTAACAGAGCCCTGGTTGCTTTTCAGAAGGGCATTTTCTATAGATGAAATATTTTTTTACTAATCTGGGAACTTTCTACAGTGAATATGAAACCAATGTAATGTGTGTCCCTATTATGCATCTCTCTGTCTGAGAAGGCAACAGTGACAGACTCTTTTTCAGAGCTGTGTTAGGAACAAACACATTTGATGTTTGATGATGTATATGATTGCGGAGAAGGAATTGGCAGGTCCCCGTGGTTTCAAACCACTATGGGGAAGAATTGTACATTATTGTAATCTATATGTAAAAGTAGGTGCAAATTACATAGAAGCTTTTCTAAACCTTTTTAAATATATATTATATATTTTAATTGAAAAACAAGATTATTGGATAAAAAGAAAACACATCTGCTGCATCTGTCCCCTTCATACCAGATAACACTACAGTATGGGAGGGGGCAGGCCTAAGGCGTTTTGGGCCAAGAAGCTGAAAATGTTGTTGGAAAAGTGGGAAGGACACTGCGGAGTAACTGGGGAATGGCTGCTCTCCCCAGAAGAGGCAGAGGGAAGGTGCTTGGCAGGGCGTTCAGCCACAGCTGCTCAGGCTGGGCATTCCTGCCAAGCCAAGAGCACAATGGAGGGAATGCTAATCATTAACAGGCTGTTCTCAGCTAATCCCGTAAGTAGCTGGCCTGCAGCTGATCCACAGGACAGATTCCCTAGTCTGCTAAGGAGATGGTGTGGACTGGATCGTGCTAGATCTGCTGACACTGCGTAGCCCTTATGGAGGGCATGATCAGTTGTATTTGGTAGCTCACTTTGGTTTCTGAGGGTTTTTGTTTTCTTGCTGAAGCTTCTGCTACTGCTGAGGAACTTGAAGCCTGTAGGCTCACCCTCAGGGGTCCACCTGGGATCCTGCTCTCTGTATTCTTGCAGGACAGAAATTAGGGGTCAGAAGATAAATTAAGAGCATTAGTGGTGTGTTCCTGTCCTTGTTTTGGTGTTTGCAGTGGCAGGATCTGTGGGAGACATGGTGCTTTCATGGTGTTCTGGTAAGCTTGGTCTTGCAGAAAGACTCTCCAGTCTTTTTTGAAGGTGGCTTCAGTTCAGAAAGTTTGTATCGTGCAGTGCAATGAGCCACACTGTTTTACCATCTTGTCAGCTCTGTTTTTATTTTCATTTGAGTGGAGATTGGAGCAGGAGTGATTGTCTGGTTACCTCCAACGAGGAGTCTTCAAAAGTCTTATCTACAGCATGCTATGCCATCAAAGCCTTTGAAAAGTTTGATAACCTTTGTTTTGAAGGCTGCCTTCGTGGCAGATCTCCCTGTGATGTTTCAAATTCACCCACAATCTACATGTCTGGCCACACCTCATTGTAACAAACAGAAAAGCAGCTCCTAAGATGGGATCCCAGGGTTTGCACACTTGAGGCATGGATGAACATTGTCACTGGAATTAGTTAATTACACAAGTGGATAGATACCCTTTCACAACACCTGATGGCACGTGCCACAAAATTAGCTATTCTGAGCTGCAGTGAACAGACTGGAGAGGTTTATGTTGTTTGGCAAATAATATGTTACTTTGTTAGCTTGGGTCCTGTAGGGAACTTGATCCAATGATGTACAGAGCAAGTTGAATGGCTGCCCGTGGTTCACAGCTGTGTATCAAAGGACAGGACACCAGTATGTGTGGTCATGTAAATGTGAGTCTCTGGCTCATTTCCCATGAAAGTGGAACTCAAAGCAATAAAAAGGACAGCATTAGTAACCAGTGCTTCAGACCAGGAATCCATGGTGAGCTGTTCCTGTGCTGGGTTGGTCTGTGGGAAAGAGGCACTGTCTTCAGGCTGTTTTAAAGTGTCCCCTGAACTGTGACAGCACCGGGAGCTGGCCTGATCTCAGTCTGCAGAGAGCCTGGCCCTGAGCACTCAGGTAGCACCCCAGGGAGATCTGACATAATCTCAGCTTGTTCATGTCCTTGACCTGATCTGCTGAAGGAGGTGCAACACCAGGGCTCATGGTGGTGAGTGCTCTACAGTGTGAGTTCAGAAAAGGCCCTGTCCTTTGAGTAAGGAATAGAGCACATACCTATTTTTTTTCCCATGTTCCTGGGCCATACTTCTGGAGACAGCACTGGAGGTAGGAGCACCTCTGGCTGGAGTCCTGCTGTACCAGGTTCCTAGCAGTGACATTTCTGCCTTGCAGCAGTCTCTACAGGTGCTTTGTGTCTCCTCAACACAGCAGGAGCTGTCAGTGGTTGGAGAAGCTGGAGAGTGCACTAGTGCTGAGAATGGTGTTCAGGAGACTCATGGAGAGCTTAATAAACCATGAATGTAACGTTGCAGGCTCAAGCAAGCAACTTATCTTCTTTTTTCTATGTTTAGCAGGATAGCTTGTATTGTGGGCACAGAGGGCAGGGATGCAGAGAATTTGGGAGTTCTACAGACACTTCATTTTCATAGACCTTGATTTTTTTTTTAGCCTGGGATACTTTCTCATAGGACACAGGAGACTCTAAAGTTCCTAAACTGCTGCTTGCAGAAAGCCTGTACCTGGCAGGGGGTTGCTCAATACTTGTCTGATTTTTTGTATTCTTGCCCAAAGCATTTGCTACTTGATGCTGCTGGAGCCTGGATAATGTCTTGGTGGCTCTTCATGCTGCATTAGCACCACAGGCCCCATACTTTGGGCTAGTTTTTGCTCTAATGAAGGATTGGGCTTGGATTTTGAGAGCAGCTGTGAGTGGGGTGAGAAGGGAAAGGGCCACTGACATGGGGAGTGATGCTCCTATATAAGTGCCTGAGGGGAGTGGGTAGGGGACTCTGGCATGAAGCATTACTTTATGCTATGTTCTTTGTCCTCACTGAGCTCAGGCAACAAGTTTCTCCATCTTCAGAGGATGAGATTCTATCTTACACAGCATTGAAGCCACCATGCAGCTCAGGGCCACAAAAGATTCAGGTAACTAGGCCCATGGAGCTTAGTAGGAGGCAGACTTTTTGCTTTTATTTACACTTGGGTTTAGCAAATTGCCTGAACTTTCTTTATAATTTAAGCATATTTTACTTCCAAGCATGTACTTCCAGCTTCGTGTGAGAGCTTGGAAAATTGGAACCTTCTGGGAGCCCTTAATTTTCCTTGCTGGTGTGTCTAAAGACATGTCATCCCTATCCTGTGCTGCTTTAAAAACAGCAGTCAGATCATCCTGATGAGAGGAATGAAGCCTTCCAGAGCCTGGGTGTATTCATAAACAAGAGTCATAATAGAAGCAAGTAGCACTAATCAGCTTTTCCAAAGGAAATGCCTAGAAAGCTTTTATGTAGATAATAATTTGTTAATTTTCTTACTTAGTTGCTTATTTATAGCCACGTTCAAATGCTTCAGGGCTAGCCTTGCTCCAGGATTGAGTAACCTGTGTCTGGTGCCGTGGGTAGGAGTGCCTTGGGAGTGGTGTCCTGGACTGTCATCAAAATGTAAAAGTTTGGATCCATTATTAAAAAAAATACAAACCAAAGCAAATCAATCAACTTCGGGACATGAGCATGAACAGGGAATAGCTTAGGGCTTGCCTCAGTTGCATGTCTAATGAAAAACATGTTCTAAGTAATGTGGGAAAAGCAAGCGAGAGGTGACTTCTGAAGCCTGAGAGATCTGTCTGTGTGAAAGCTTGGAGCATGTGCTAACCCATCACCACATTGCTTGACCTTCAGGAAAGGGATCCTCTCTCTTCACCAGCCTGTATGTCTTTCCCTGCACCCTGACATGTCTGTAGCTGATGGAAAGCAGTATCTGATGGAATCAAAATCACTCCTAATGCTGTGGTGTAAAGCAAGGAGAAAGAAGCAGCAGAAGCTGAAGGTCTAAGAGCTGACAGTGTTGCATTTATGGTTCTTGGGCTGAGGCAGTGTTATGGTGTGTGATAGAAGGGGATGTTCTGGGACACAAAAACAGAGCCCTGGTTGCTTTTCAGAAGGGCAGTGGTGTGGGATTGGTGGTGTGGGTTTCCCCAGGGTGTCTTGAGAGGTTTGGCTACATAGAAGATAGGTTACTTCTCCTGAAAGGAGCCACCTTCATACAGCAGTGGGGGTGGTTCTGTGAAATGGTGCTTCCAGCACAGTGGAGTCTTCACCTGGTGCCATCCCAGGAAAAGTTTCTGCATTGCTAGCACAGATGTCTGCTGCACACAGGGCAGGCACCACTACCTGACACAGTTTCCACCACATCATGCCCTGTGCACTCTTCCACCCATTTCTCACAATAAATTTTTTTTAGAAAATGAACCTCTGCTTTTGTTTGCTCTCTGTAGCAGTGTAACTTCTGAACCATTACAGGCTTTGTTACCATCTGTGCTAGCAAGACTGTAGAATGTGCTAGACTAGGGGGGAATGTTTGAAAAATAAAAACCTGTAATCCTCTGCTCTGTGTCTCATCCAGTTTGTTCTGTTCTCATGGCAAGGGCCAGCTATTTTTCCTTGCCCTTGTCTTCTTTCCTCTGCCATCCTCACCTGTTAGGGCCTCCCCATAGCTGGCCAGAGGCAGAAGGGTTGCAGTGTGATCACCCACAAAGTCTCTGGTGTGCTCAGCCTCTTCTTACAACTTGCTGACAGTGCATGGGGATCTGTGGGGTGGCAAGCCCTTAAACTGGCCTTGGGGAGTTTTAAATCCTGCAGGACTAGTCTAGAGTTGTTTTAGCCCCTTCATTTCTTGCCTTTCTAGACCTGAGTGATGAAGCTGACTATGTTTTGTATAGCTACATTCAAATGTCTTTGTGTGTCAGCAGCACTTGTGACAGGTAAGGAGATGAGAGAGAAATGAGGGAAGGAGTGTAGACCATGGATTCCACTGGCCGGGTTAGACACACAGAGGGCAAGTTGGGGTTGTTCTAACACTGCTTAGGGTAAAGACTCATTTGTGAAATTGCATAATATGTGTACCGCCAGAAAATTTTCATTCAAAGTCGTGAATGCTCAGTATATTATTTTTGAATTCTATTCTTCACTACAGTTCATGCAAATGACTAAATAACTCTAAGGGGCTCTTAAGGCTCCTGATTCAAGATTTAACCCAATTTACAAAAATGGGGAATTAGGAGGAGATCCTTAGGGGAACTGTCTGTCCCTCATCTGTTCCTTGGGTACTCAGGGCTTCTTGAAGTCACATAATGATGGGTCCTGTTGGAGACACAAAATGCTGAAGATTTTGCAGCTGATTGGATCAAAGTGGATGTGTTCAAAACTTGCCCACACAACAGGGGACCATGCATTTGCTTAGTAGTCATTAACACTTCTTAAACCTCTTCCAGCATTGGCCTGTGCCATTTAAGCAGTGCCAAGGAGAACAAAATGGGACCTGAATGCCTTGGCTCAGGATTGCTTTCGATGAGTGTGACACTGTCTCCAGTAGTCACCAAGAGTCCTGCTGTGTTCTGTGGGTCCAGTGCATTGTGTTTGCACCTTTCAGTCTTGGAGACCTCGTAGCTCTCCCAGCTTGTCACCATAAGTATTTTGCCCTATGGGTAGTTGCTTGCACGACAGTATTAGATGAAGCCAGTGCAAAAACAGCTTTTCTGCTCAGCTGGGTTTCTGGTCAGAGTCCTGCTTTGCCTCCAACCCCTGCTGCTTGATGAATACCTCTGTGCCACCAGTGATGGGCCCAGCAGGGAAGGCTGCTGCCCTACTGCACGTGTCCTTTGTGGTGGAGCTGGTGTGTGAAGAAGGGCTGGGGCACAGGGAGATGGTGAGTGCACACTGCCTTCTGCTGAGCTGTCCTCTGCTCGTGTGCTGTTACTTCCCCTTCATAGCTGTGGTAGAGCAGCAGCCAGAGGCCTGACTTTGAACGGGTGGGTTGTAGGAGCTGTGGCAGTACCATTGCTGCAGTGTGACTTGGTGTTGTCTGTGGGCTACGACACACCATTCCTCCCACCATGCAGCTTGGGAATGGCTCAGCTGTTACAAAAGCAGTCCTGGCTGCACCTGCCAGCACTTCTTTCTGCTACAGGCTTTGCAAGAAACTCAGTTACTGCCTTGGGCATGTGCCTGCATCCTCCCCTTGGTAATCCCCAGTACAGTGACAGTGTCCCAACTCCCAAGTGCAGGATACCCTGGGAGGTTCTGCAGAGGTGAGGCAGTCTGTACTCTGGCAGTTCTTCCAGCCACAGAGCAATAGGGAGGAATATCCTGGCCCAAGCACCTAAAGGATGCAGGAGCCACCAGGACAGGAATCCAGGCATTGAAATTCCCAGGCTTGTGGCATGCTGTGTGTGACTGACTATGTGAGCTGCCTTGCCAGCAGCTCTGCTTGTTTCTGGTCAGGGTTGAGAGTGCATGGAGTCCTTCATCTTAGTGGTGTGGCTGCAAGCTGGAGTGTGTGTGGCAGCTGCCCCAGCCACTGCAGGGCCAGCCCTTAGTGCAGTGTGGAAATGAGGTAAAAGGAAGCCAGCCTGACATCACCTGGGACAGGCAGCCCCTCACCCCCAGCCAGAGCCATCCTGTCACTGCCTTGTCCCCTTCCTGGCCAGCACTGGGTGGTGGTGGGGAGGTGAGGGTGCTGCTGCTGGCAGCAGGCTGGAACCCAGCCCCACACTGCCCAGCACTGCAGGCACACTGCTGGCTCCAGGAGCAGTGAGCCCTGTGGGGAACTGGCTGCTGTGGCTCATCCCAGCCCTGCAGGGGATAGAGCTGCTGTTGCAGGGACAGCAGGGAGACTGGCAAGCTGGCTGGCAGGCAGCTAGGCTGCTCTGGTTAACCAATGCTTCCCCTGACAGCGAGCAGTACACCCAGCTGCCTGATCCCTGCCCAGCCCTCGCTGGGGCTAAGTGATAGTGTAGCAGTCAATCCCAGCACTGTCTAGCCAAGCCTGGTGGCAGCTGTCCCAGCACCAGTCATCCTTGCACTAGTGTCACTGTTCCAGCACCAGTACTGACTCGGCTGGTACTACCCAGCACCAGTTGTCCTGGCATTTTACTGCCCAGGCACCAGCTTGGCCCAGTACAAGCTGGCCTAGCCCCAGCAGAGACAAAGCACCAGCAGCATGGATCAGGAAAAAGTTGGTTCCTGGCCTTGCTCACTGACCGTCTGTTTGGGAGTGTGAGCAAAATGCTGCTTCAGCTGCAGAAGCAGCACCCACCCCTTGGCCACCTATGACCAGGAACTGGCCAGCTCCTTCCTTTGGTCCACTCCACTCCTCCTTGCTGGAACACCACAGCCCCTTGAAAAACTTCCTTCTTTTCCTATCAAACACGCAATGCTGCAGTATTGCTTATCTGAGCATGGCAAGAGGACAGAGCTGAGCTGAACGGGATAGATGTAGCCTCAGTGATGAGCTGCTGGCCATGGACCAGAGCTGTTCAGTGCATGACCCCAGCATGGCTGAGAACGTTGGGTTTCCTGGCACTTGGGCCATCTCAGGGCTGTGGTCAGCCAAGCATTGCTGTCCTACCTTCACAGCAACCATGCAAGTTTGGATCCCCTTCCTGACATCTGGCAGAAATAAAGCACACGTCCATGTCAAACATAATATATTTATAGCAAAAATAGGCTTTTTCTGTAGCTTCCATACACAAGGTTTTCTCCCCGTATATTTACGCAGTAAACAGGTCGACTGAAGCAGCGTGCGCTGGCTGACTCGACAGCTGCCCTTGCTTCAGGCTCCCACTTACAACGGGTGGCTTCATTCCCCTTTTGTGGCTGCTGTCTGGAGCCTGTGCTGGTGCCCTTGTACCTCTCCAGCCAGGGGTTGTGGCACAGGCAGGGAGCAGCCCAGGGAGATGGGGGGAATGGTGGTGTAACCCCCCAGGCAGAGGGCAAGGCTGGTTGACAGGCTGCCTCTATTCAAATGGGGCAGTCCCAGGAGTGTCCCCCAACTCACATTCAAGGAGAAGCTTCCTGTAGCTTACCTGTGCTGACCACAGGCTCCTCCACCATGCTGTTAAGCAAGTGACTGGGCACAGGACCTCAGCCCTCTCATGGTGGTAAGAAGGTACAAACCACGTTAATTCCAACACACTAACAAGCCTCCCTTTTTCCTCCTGCCTCTCTGCTGATGGGATGCAGAGGAGGGGCTTAGGACTGCCAGAGTCCCCCACAGAAACCTCCAGTGCCTGAACACTGTCAAACACCTTCTCATCCCGCTGTCGGAGAAAGCAAAGCATGAGCATGCTCTGCCAGCAAGAGCTTCACAGTTTGGAGTTTGCTGGGTCATCTCTTGTCCATCCCAGAAGGGTTTGGCACATAGACCTGAAGGACATAACACACAGGCAGCAAGTGCATCCCCTTGCTGTCCTGGGGAAGGGCCCTTGCTAGGAGCCAGAGCTTCTTGCTGCCTAACCCTGCAACTCAGAACATTGCAACACACCCACACGCTGCCCACACTGTTCCCAAGAGAGACACCACCCCGATGGGGACAGGTGCCCAAGGGTGGCTTTGTAAGCAGAGCAGCCACTGCAGCACAGGGAAGGAAGCCAGTTCTCCCCTCTGCCCTCCCTGTGCCACTGAGGCTCCCACAGCACCCAGGCAAGGAGCATCCCTCTAATGTGGCCCCAGTCCCCTCCCACTTCCCTCTCCCCCATGTTTTTGGCAGTCCTCCTTGAACACGTTCAAGTCTCCAGCATCTCAGCAGCACGGACTTGCCTCACAGTTTGGTAATTGCACGTAACAGGGCCACTCAGTGACCCCCACAAGGCGGGGTGGGGGAACCAACAAAAAGGAACAATACAGTCAAGTAAACTAAATCAAGAAATCCCTCGCCGTCGGTCCCAGCATGACGGGTCCCGCACGAGTTCAGGGAGAGAGGAGGCTGCCCGGCCCTGCCGCAGCTCCCGTCTAGGAGATCATGTACTGGGTGATGGCCTGCAACGCGTACAGCAGCTCTGCCTGCATCCGGGCTTCCAGGATGAGCAGGTTCACGTGGACCTGGGGGAACAGCAGGAGAGGCTCAGGCAGGCAAAGTGTGCTGTGCTCAGCGGTGCAAGCAACTGCCCACCTGGGCAAGTGAGTCTTCTGTCATCAAAATGCCACCAATTTTTCCAGCTCAGGCAGCTCCCCTTTTCCCCTCCTCCTCCCCACAGTCCTGTAGGCTGTGGCTGCTTCCCAGAGCTGTGTGCCAGGGAGTCCCCTGCATACTTGGCACCAGCATTCCAGGCTGGCAGTAGCACAGTCCCTGACACCCACAGCAGCCACTCCTGTGAGTTACAGCTTGACAGAGGGCTCACCAGGAAGCACTCACCACTGGGGTAATGACCTTGGAGATGCCTGTGCTGCTGGTGGCCCTGGTCTCATCAGAGTGGGCAGCCCCATCCCACACTAAGCCCAACTCCTTACAAAGCCAGTTTCCATTCCCCCCCACCTCCTTCAGACTAGTTTGGTGGCTCAAAGATCTCCCATTCACCTCCCAAAGCACCCCAGCTTGCAGCCCCTGCCCAGTCCCAGCCCCACCGCAGCCAGAGCCAGGGGCCGGCTATCCCACCTTTTCACTGTGCTTGAACTGCTTCCAGAACCTGTCAAACATTTCTGAGTTTGTCTTCTCTGGGTAGCAGGTTACGGTTTTAATGTAAACTTTGAGCATTCGCTCCAGGAGCTGATTCACTTCTGCATAGTCATAATCATCGTACCTATGGGGAGCACAGGGGCAAGTCATGGCCAGCACCTTGCCTGTGGTCTGCCTGGCATGGCACAGCCACCAGGCATTGAAACCCTGTCCCCAAAGCCCCCTGCCCTGGCCAGAGCAGTTCAGTATCTTTTCCCTGCCTGTCTCAACATCCAGGCAGGTGATTCACCTCTGTCCCTTCTCTCCATGCTCATCTGCATGACAGACTGAGTACCCTACCCTCCTCCTGCCTAGGTCAGCTCAGTTTTCCCCCCTGGACTGTGAGGTTGGTTTCCCTACCTAATGCCAAACATGCAGTGGATGTAGTTCCAGATGCCACGCTTGAAAACAGAGGGCTCACAGCCCTGCCTCTTGGCCATGGCACTGCTTTGCAGACCATCCACCATCCTAAACTTCTCATCCAGTAGATGCCCAATGTCAGAGTAGAGCCGGTTGACCAGTGAGAAGCCATGGTCTTCCCAGGAGTAATCCTGTTGAGCATAGCAAGAGGATTTTGCAGCTGCAAAAAAGGAGCTTGGAGCATGTTCTCAGGAAGAAGGGCTGGAGACCTCGGGAAGCAGAAGAATTCAGTGAATATGCTCTGGAGGTGGCTCTGCCCAAACCACAACATCCCTTATCAAGTAGCTTTTGAATGATTTTGACCCTTGCCTCCATGAGGGCCATGTGAAAAAAATCATCAACCCTTGGGGACAGAAGTCACCTCCCTCTTCCCAACCCTAGTGGGGCAGGGCCAGTCTGCAGGGGCAACTCTGCCACTATTTACTGCCCATGAGGAATGGGAGGGAAGGGGAGTAGCTTGGGCTGCTGCCCACCAAGAGAGCAGGAGTCTTACCTGGACTCTGAATACCTGCGTCTGATCCTCGTCGCGCCGGGCAAAGTCCTGGTATCCAAAGTCAGGGTCCTGCATGTAGCATGCAAGGTTGGTGGCACCGGTGACTACCCCGTCAGTATCTGCAAGAGGGGAGAGCCCTGCAGATGGGTCAGAGCAGTGCTCAGTTGGCCTGTTCCCAGCCACATCAGGCATCAAAAGCCAGACCTTGCTGTGCCCCACATGCATCCCATGAGCCCCTCTGAACCACACATCATGGAAAATGTAAGGCATAGAGGGGCAACAAACACTCAGGTGTGCCATATGAACTCCCACCCTGTACACCCACCTCTGCTCCCTGCTCCTCACCTTCCTCTCGGTCCTGCTGCAGCAGCCTCATCTCATCCCTGCCCTCAGTCTCCACATGGATCCGCTGCATGCGTTCCCGGAGGGAATCCAGCTCCATGCAGGAGTCCAGGGACTGCACAGACACAGGCTTGGGGGTGAGAGAAGTGGTCCCAGCAGCATCCCCCCGTGCCCTGCAGACCCACCCTCGGGGGCTCACCCGCTTGCGGTTGATACGCAGCAGCTCCTGGCTGTAGCTGTTGCCAGCAGTGGCCTCGCAGAAGCACTGGTTCCCGAGTGACAATGGCTTCAGCGAGCCTCGGCCCCCCAGCCCCTCGTCCTGCTCGCAGCCACAGCCGAAGACAAAGCTGGCAAGCGCGTGGCAGTGTGCCAGGAGGACGACGGCGTGCACCAGCTCTGCCAGTGACCAGCTCCACTCGCTGATCTTCAGCAGCTTCTGCAGAACATGGACAGACCAGCAATGTGACACAGGCAGGTGGGCAGGGGGCTGGCAGCCCCTGCGGACGTTGCTGTCCCCACTGCCATCCTGGTCCCTGGCTCACAGCCCTTCCCAGTACCTCAATGTGCTCCTTGGTGATGAGCCATGGCCGGTGTGCCAAGATCTTGTTGATCTCGTTGAGGTTGCGGAGTTTGGGGGGGATGAATTCGAGGCCACGCAGCCACTGGGGGTCACCCCCTGCCCGCAGGAACTGCAGAACATGCAGGTTCACCAGGTACCGGCACTGGTGCCGGGCTGCTGCCTGCAAGAGCAGCACATCAGCATCCCTGCACTGCCACAGCAGGACGGGCATCCCACATCCACCTCCCGCTCAGCCTCCAGGATATGATGATTTTGGCCCCTGATGAGAAGCCCGGGGAATAGGGTGTCTGCTGGAGGTTGAGGAGAGCCTCGCAGGGCTGAGCAAAGCACCCCGTCCCCTGTGGCAGGTCCCAGCAGGGCTCACCATGATGGCGATGTAGTGGCGGCAGTCAAAGGGCAGGGGGCCATCCATGTGCATCAGGTAGTGCTGCGTCTTGAGGAAGCTGTCCAGGTACTGTGGGTGGTAACCCATCTGCTGGGTCACCGCCTCCAGCCGCCCTCGGCTTGCCAGCACCTTCACAAAGAGGAACTGGGGGCACTCGGGGTCGCTGCTGGACATCTTCACTACCTGCAGGAAACACACTCTGCTTAGCCCTTCCCAGAGCAGCCCCTGCTGCAGCAGCACACCCCAGCCAAGCCCAGGCTCTGCAAGGGGCAGAGAGCCCTCTCCCAGCTTAGTGCTGCCAGAGGGACACTCATGGCTATCAAGCAGAGCACTGCTCAGTGCCACAGGTAGCGGGAGGACAGACAGCAAGACACGCAGGTTGGTCTCTGTCTGAGAGAAGGCTCTGTGTGGTGAGTGGAAGCAAAGGGCAAACCAGGAATGATGTTTCTTGTAGTGGTGCAAGGCCAGATCAGGAGAAACATGACACAAAATACGTTCCACAGTGGAGCAGCCCATCTGCCTTACCACCAGCACAGAACCCTCCTGCACAGTACCAAGATAAGAGAGAGCTGTGGAAATAGCAGAGGGACTGCCAGGCTCCTGCCCTAGCAAGCCAAGAGGCAAACCAGGTCCTGGTACCTTCCATGTGATCAGGAGCACACAGAAGAGCTCCCCACATGTCGCCCAAGCAGACAGCATGGGAGTGGGTCCTGCAGCACAGAGCACAGCTGTTACTGGATGTGCTCACCAGAGAAAACACAGATGGGCAACTCAGCAAGGGGGGCCCAGACACCCCCAGGAATGCCCACGCCAGCCTTGCACCAGGGGCCCAGTCCAGCACAGCTCCAGCCCCTCCTGAAAGGGTGGTGGGAACAGAGGGTAGGGATGTTGGAAAGATGCCCAGGCAGCTGCCATGCTTCACCAACCATGCTGCCACAATTTCCACCCAACACCATGGTCTGGACCTGCAGCTTGCCCACCCCGACGTATGGGTACAGCAGGTGTTAACCATTGTCACAAAGAAAGTCACAGCTCCTGCTCACATGTGGGAGCCCAGGCAGCACCCTTGGATGCAAAGGATGCATCTCTTCTCCCAGGCTTGAACTGAAATCTCTCCTGGGAAATTCTGGCCCTGCTGACACCACTGTCTTGTTCCTCCCACCTGTCTCTCCAGGCCAGTCACCCAAAGGCTGGTGACTGGAGCATGGCAACAATGGTGGCATAGGAGAAAACCAGGAGCACTCCTGCAAACCAGCAAAGCTACAGGGTGCATGGCAGAGCATGCAGGGGTGAGCTCTGTGGCAGCACAGAGCAGTTGCACCCACACAGGCAGTGCAGGAAGCAGCTCAGGCTATTTTCCACCATCCTGCACTTCTGGTGAAAACACCATCGCTCAAGTGTCAAGAGATTTACTTGATGACATTTGCAGTGTCCTCTTCATTTCCTCTGGTAAAAGGGGTTGTCCACAAAACCCCAAAACTCAAATTAAATGGAAAGAGATGAAAAGCACCAGTTTCTTTGATCGACAGGAAAAGATGAAAGCAAAATTGAATTGAACTGCAAAAGCCCCCTACAAAGTCCCTCTGCCTAGGAAAATGAGATGCCATGAAGACACCCAAGGGGCTACAGCCACATATTCTCCTCCTGGAGGGCTGAGGTGGAGGAGCCAGGGGCCCTTCCACTCCCCTGGTGAAAGGTGGTCCCCAGTTAGGAGCTGTGCAACCAGCCCATGGCTCAGCCTTTGGTGCTGCCAGCTCTCCTCATTGCTTGTCCAAGTGATGATGGAGCAAGCAACCAGGCAGATATGTCTTGGAAAGAGATGATGAAGGAAGGGGGGGATGAAGGTGCAGAACAGCCACCTCCTTGGCTCTCAGCCCCTGGCCAGGCTAAACTGCCCACTCCCAAAGGCACCGGCTCAGCCCAGGGTGTCTCCTACCGGCACCACCTGCCACAGTCCCTCAGTTCTGCCTCCCCAGCTTCTCTCATTGGCCTCAGTGCCACTTTCCTCATCCTCCTCGGCCACAGCCCTCCTCCTCCTCCCCTGCATCCACTCGCACTCCCGGGCTGTGGGAGCATCGCCTCCCTCCCCAGGGGAATCTTCGTGTGTCCGAGCCCCCTGAACTCCAACAGGCACCTCAACCGCGTACCCACCAACCAACCTCATCCCCTCCCCGCCCGGCGGAGCCGCCGGGACAACGGTGCCCTGGCGCTCTCGGACGGCAGCCGTGAACACATAAAGAAGGCAGGAGGTTGAAGGAGCCCGGACAGCGCCGAGATGCGGGAGAGCGCTCATCCCTTCGCCGGGCGAGACCGCGGCTCCGTCGGTACCGGTGGCTCCTCCGGTAACGTTCGCTAGAGACGGTGCCGCGGCGGCACCTCTCGCCCGGCCCTTGTGCCTGGGCATTCAAGAGGATGGAAGAAGTACAAGTGCCCGCGGCAGGGGCCCCGACGGCGGCGCCGGCGGCCGGTACCCAGGGCCGGTACCCGGGGCCCCATTGTGCGGGCGGCGGCGGCGGCAGCGCCCCCGGTGAGCGGCGCGGGCAGTGCAGGCGGAGAGAGAAAAACAAGTTTGATTGGCAGTGATGGAGCCACGGCGCCTCCCGCATCCCGCACAAAGGGGACGGGGACGGCACCGCCGCACCGGGACCGGCACCG
>VXBB01002373.1:217277-257757 GCA_013399915.1 Illadopsis cleaveri
CGCGCCCCCGGCGCGGCGCCTCCGCCGGGGGGCGCGTGCGCGCCCCTCGGGCTGCCCCGTCCCTCTTCGATACTTTCCGGCTTCGCTCGGCGCGGGCTCGGGCCCTCCCGGCACTGCTCGGGACTTTCCTGCGGCGCTCAGCTCTTTTTGTCCTCGCTCGTCCCTGCTTCGGGGACGCTCGGCTCTCTCCGGATCTCTCCGTCTTCGCTCGGTGTTCTTCGTCTTTCCTTGGTCCACTCACAGCAGTACTCGGGTTTCTCCGTCAATTTTCGTCACTCTTCGGCAACATTCGGGTCTCTCCGGCAACACTCGGGACTCTCCGTGCTGCTTCGGCCCGGCTTCGGCGGCGCCCACCTGCCCCGGCGNGCGGTGGGGGCAGAGGCTGCGGCGGTGGGCGCGGAGGGGCCCTGCTGACCGTCCTTCCCCCGCAGGATGAGCTGACTGCGCTGAATGTCAAGCAAGGCTTCAACAACCAGCCGGCGGTCTCTGGGGACGAGCACGGCAGTGCCAAAAATGTCAATTTCAACCCGGCGAAGGTGAGAGACGTCCCGATGACCGAGAGGGCGGGTTTGGCAGGGCAGGCTGCTGGATGCTGCACTGTCCTGGGTCTTGTTCCTTCCCTGTGTCGAGAACGAGGAGATCTTTCCCTTTTATATGGGTGTTTTTAAGACTTGACCCTCTGTTTCTGTGGAATCCCAAGTTCTGCATTCATTTAGAACTGTGTCCCACCTCTGAGAGAGTGGATTCTTGTCTGGCTCAGTGCATTTTAGGTGCAGGTCTGTGTCTGCAGTCCTCGTTAAGCCAGCATCTAGGACCCCTTAAATTCTGCAATTAAAGTACAAGGCTATGATAGTAGGAGAGGGAAACTCCTTATTGGTTACACGATGGCCATGGTAAAAGGAAAGTATTTCTTGAAACATCTGGAAGTTTAAAAATGGGAGTTATATAATAGGTTTCAACTCAGTTTTTCCAGTTTCTGAAATCAAGATGTTGACTTCCTGACAAAACAACTAGCAATGACCTGGGTTGGAAGGCAGTCCATAAGCACAGGATATTTGTTTTCCTTGGCTGACTTCTGTCTGAGAAGCCTTCTGTCTGGTTTGACAAGTATTTTTAAGGATTGTGTCCATTTCAACTTGAGTCCCTGCTTGATTATTGTATGAGTCGTCTAGATGCATTAATCTCTACAAGTATAACAAAGGAGTTATTGGCAGTTAGTTTGTGTTCCAAAAGTAGATACTAGTGAGACTTCTGGTAGGAATGAAAAATTACATTTTAAACACACTGATCAGGTCTTTGACCTCTGAAATGTAATTAATCCTTTTTTCCTTCCTTCTCCTCCAGATCAGCTCAAATTTTAGCAGTATTATTGCAGAAAAGCTGCGGTGCAACACGCTGCCTGACACGGGGAGACGGAAACCCCAGGTCAATCAGAAGGATAACTTTTGGCTGGTGACAGCTCGTTCTCAGAGTGCCATAAACAACTGGTTCACAGATCTGGCTGGAACTAAGCCCCTCACTCATCTTGCTAAGAAGGTATGTTACAGGAGAGGCAGCCTGGCAGGGCAGAGAATTTAATCTGTGCTTGTTTCTGGAGGTTTTCTGAGGGTCTTTACTGTTTGGAGAAGATTCTTGTCTATATGTCTTGTGAAGCTTTCAGATTGAAGAGTGGATGTAGGATTTGTAGTGCCCTGACTGTAGTCATCCACACTTTGAGAACTGGTCTCTTGTCTGTTATTTGCCTTTTGGCTTGTAGGACACGACTGATTTATTTTAAGGTTCAGTTGTTTTTCAGAAGAGCAGCCTCTGTTGCCTTTGGTCTGTTGTTTAGATTAGGATATTTCTGTTGTGGAGGGTTTTTCAAGTTCTCAAAAGTAATAGTGAGAATTACTGAAAATAATCACCTAAATGACGTGCCAGACTTCTGTTGCAGTGAGATGTTTCTGCTTTTCAGCAGGGGAGAGTATGTGCGTTATCACTTGGTCTTGGCCAGGCTGCAGTATTTCTATGTCCTGGAGTCTAGGGATAGATATTTCCCTTATAGCTGTAAATTCTGTAGAGTATGAGAAAAGGGTCTTACTCTGGCATTTTATCAGGCCTGATAGCAAGGGAGATAGCTCTCTCTCAGGGGAGGCCTACGAACAAGGCACTGTGGAAAAAAACATAACTTTGAGTTGCAAAATGGTCTGAGTCATTCCTGGGGGGAAAATAAAGTAATCAGATTTTCCCAGAATCTGACTCTATATAAACTCAGTCTTTCTTTGCATTTTGGCTGTCAGTTTCCTGAGGTCATGGTGAAAGCTTGAACCTTTCAAGGTTTTCCCCTGTTTTCCTGCAATGAGCTCCATGCATTTCATGAATTTAGATGTGAAAGAGTAAATGTCAGTAGCCAAGTAGTCTGACTTTGAGGCATCAGAGAATAATTGGGAAGAATGTAGGAAACATAGCAGGTAAATGAACATCATTAGTTCAGAGACTTGAAGATAGCTGCCAAATGGGCCTGGTTTTTGTGAATTTTTTTCATTCCTCTGTGAAAACACACAACACTTTTGCTCTCCAGAGTATTGTGTGGAAATGAGCACCACAGCTGTACTTTTCCCCGTGATGATGTGTTATTGCTTCCTGGTTTATAGTCCTGCAGTCTGATGATTTCAGTGGTATCCTCCTATGTGTATCTTGGATTTATGGATTCCTTCCTACTATGTACTCAGTTCCTTGTTTCTCTCAGGGTTCTGTTGAGTATTCATGATACTGTGAGACTTCTATAACTACTGGGTTTTATATGCAAAGTGAAGAGTCCTGTCTGCACTTTGTATGACAGATACTCTGTTACTGACTCAATCTGTTACCTTTCATAGCTCTTTGTGCTCTCTGGAGGATAACCTCCAAGATGTTTGTGGCATTCAGGGCATGGATTTACAGTGACATAATTATATTTTCTGTCTTCTTTCAATTTGTTTTGTTTCTGTTTATACTGAAATGCAGCTCTGGTAATGTTGCTTTCTGACCACAGGTGAATTTTGACAGCAGGTTTTTTTGAGGTAGAGGTACTGTGTTACTCTGTTCCCTTTTTACCTTTTTCACACCTGCAGCAGGTATAGCTGCTTCAGCTGCTTGCATTCTTATTCTAACTGCTTGGTTCAGTTTTCCCTCTCTGTTTCATTTTAGGTGCCCATCTTTAGCAAGAAGGAAGAGGTCTTTGGTTATTTGGCAAAATACACTGTTCCGGTAATGAGAGCAGCGTGGCTCATCAAAATGACTTGTGCCTATTATGCTGCCATCACGGAAACGAAGGTGAAAAAGCGTCATGTCATTGATCCCTTCATTGGTAAGCACTCTGTGTGCAGCACTGGCTTTGTCCATCACAGCTGTTTCCTTCTCTAAGCCTGTTCTTGATTAGTAAGAGGTGGCCTGGAAATCCATATAAACTTGTTTCCTGCTGGTACGTCCTTGGGTTCTGATGTGAGTAACTGTCTGAAAATCAGGCCCACGTATGAAAGTACACTGAAAAATAAGTCTTAGCAGCCATAAATACTTCCTGGGAGCCTTACTTTTCTTTCTCTCTGTTAAGTTCTACTGAGCTCCTTTGCTGCCTAACCTATTTTTTTCTTATCATACAAAGACTGTAAATTTGCAATTTAGTGATGACTGATTAGCTACTTCCCAAGTCAGTATGTGTATTTTGCAGAGAATTTTGGTATGTCTGTGTTTCCAGTTTCATTTAGCATTACTGGATCCAACATCCTTTGCATCCTGACCTGTTCTGTACTGCTGTGGTCCAGAAGAGTTCCCCTGACTGTGTTCTGGGTTTTTTTGGCTCTCCACCTTGGCACCATCCTGTTTTTTTCCTGCTCCTCTTTGCCACAGTGCTCACTGCTAACCTGTTTTCTCCAGAATGGACACAGATCATCACCAAGTACCTGTCAGAGCAGCTGCAGAAAATTGCAGAGTTCTACAGACAGCTCCCAGGGCAAGGCTGTGGTTCGCCATCAGGACCAATGCCCCAAGAGGTGGAACAGGCTTTGAAGCAGTGGGACTACAATGAGAAACTGGCTATGTTCATGTTCCAGGTGAGGGACTGGCAGGGGCTGCTGGGTCGGTGTGAGCAGAGGAGGGCAAGGGGAGTGGATGCCAAGTGATTTATTTCTGCAGAATGCTCTCTTTCTGTGAATAGACCACTACGACTAGATGCAGTTTTGAGCTCAGCAGTAGGACAGGAGTAGCACAGAACTGTGAAAACTTTCCACTGTTGTAGTGCAAGCTGCTCCTACTCTTCCTTATTTTAGTGCTGGTTACTTCAGCTTTCCTCCATTTGCTCTGCTTTTACCTGTGTGCAGGACGGCATGCTGGACCGGCATGAATTCCTGACTTGGGTCCTCGAGTGCTTTGAGAAGATACGGTCAGGAGAAGATGAATTTCTGAAAATGCTCCTTCCTTTGCTGCTGCGGGTGAGAAATACACTCTCAGCTTGCTTTAGGAGAGTGCTGACTTCTGCTTTGGCCATCCCCTTCCTATTGCCTAAGGGGATAATAAGTTATTTTTTACCAAGAACACCGGGGAGTGTTCCTATGAGCATCCTTCTTAGCTCATGCAAGGATATCTTTTTAGTCCTACTCTTTTCCGGTTTTTATTCTCTTTTTTCCCTGCATTGGACTTGGTAATCCCTGCCCGTGCCACAACTGTGATAGCTCCACTGATTGTGCACCAGTACATGGAAACTGCTTTTTTCTTCCTTTCTCTTGCAACAGATTCTGGGCGAGCCTTTGAAGCTCTTGGAAGGCTGGGTGTGGGTACATTTTTATACATTAAGTCATTGCCAGAGAGCATTTCAAGGGTTTTTCTGATGCTTAGTAGCCAGTGGGTGATCCGTGATGCTAAGGAGCTCTCAGTAAAAAGGAACTGCCCCTCAAGGCAGTGTCACACAGTGTAGTACTTTGGGAAGGTCAGGGTGTTTCCTTGTGTTCCTTGTGACAAGGATGTTTGCCTCTCCTTCCATCTTCCCTGCAGTACTCTGGAGAGTTTGTGCAGTCTGCGTACCTGTCCAGACGTCTGGCCTACTTCTGCACCCGCAGGCTTGCTATGCAGCTGGATGGTGCTGGTGGGCACCCACCACACATCCTGTCTGCCCAGACAGGGAATGCTCTTCCTTCAACTCCCACCCCTCAGCCAGCTGCAGGGAATCCTCCTCCCAGCCCTTTCAGCGACTTATTACTGTGCCCCCAGCACCGGCCAGTGGTGTATGGGCTCAGCTGCATCCTTCAGGTAGGTTTAAGTGATGGTGATTCTGGGATCAACAGGGACTGTTTGTGTGCCATCACAGAAAAATCATTACAGTCTGAGTCAGCAGCTTCTTAAGTACAAAAATATCAAACCATGATTATCTTTGGTGATGTGTTACAGAGCTGTTGTCAGATGTCAGTGCTGTAGCAGTGCCCTTGACTGACTTGCATAAGAAATATGGGTTGGAATAGAGCCTTTTGCTCTACTCACAGATGCCCCACCTGGCTAAGAAACATTTACAAAAGAGGGGATGAGAAAGAAGGGGTTATTTTTTATTTCCTATTGTGTATCTCAATAGCAGGTTGTCATCCAGGAAAGGAAATTATGCCAGAAATGAAAGTGCTTTGTAATTTTGTCAACTCTTAAAAACAAACATCCCCTCATCAGAAAAAAAGTTCCCACAGAACAAAAGAAAAAAAAACCTCACAACCAAACAGCACACACAAGAAACAGCCCCTCCCACTTTATGGAAGAATGTAGTGGTATAGGAGTGGTAACAGGCTGTGAAAAGGAGCTACTCTAAACTCATAATCTTTATAGGTGATTAGACATTGCAATAAAAGGGCAAGGTTGTCAAAGCCTTACTGATAGATGTTTGAAGAATTGGTCCTGTTGTGGCGCTGTGGGATTCAGTCCTTACTGTCCTCATGTCAAAAGAGGTGTGTTCTGTTCAGTGTGTGCATTCATTCATGATTGTGTTTTTATCCTTCAAGAGGAGAGTGACTAGGTGAGGTGGGTCCATGCAGAAGGAGTGGAGATTGTTTCTTCAGGGGAGAAAAGACTTGTTAAAGCAGAGAAGGTTCCAGAGAATGCAGGATGGAGCAGGAGTTGGAGAGGAAGAGAGCACAAAGCTTGGGAACCTGCTGTTCAAGAGAGACACTTGAGATGGAGGAGCCCTGGCAGGATCAAGAAGCAGCCAGCCAGCTCTCAGAGAGAGAAAAAGAAAATTCCTGTAGTACAGTTGGCTAGAAGTAAGGATCTTTCTAGAAGCAAGGGAGAGCAATGTAGGGTTATAAATAAACCCTTTGCATTCTTATTAAGTCTTGTTTGCTTTCTGTTGAAGAAATTTAGAGGATTTTTTTTTTATTTTCTATGTGATAAAACATATCTTTAATATAAAATCTTATATTTGGGGAGCTTACTTTAGGGAAAATAGATGAGCATATACACCTCAAAAGTTTGGCTCATTTGGAGTTCAGACACAACCTGCTCTTTAGTACGTCTCAGTGGAAATGGGTGCGTTTCTAAAAATTTCCTTAATTCTAAGAATGTACAAAACTAACCTTTGCTGAAATGCTCTCAAGATAAGCAGATTCTTTGGTTTGAATGTCTAAAACAGCTTTGTCAGCCAGAAACTGTAAGGGAACATCATAGGAATTGTTTAGTGAAGTTTTGTCTGTGTTTATGTGAGTGTACAAGATCATAAAAGAATGAGAATACATATAGCATGGTATTGTTACTATAATAATCAGATGTGATTATCAAACAAAATGGTTTAATTAATTTAGGTCTGTTATCTCGTATTTCTTCTCAGACTTCACACTTGATGAGAGTTGTAAGTTGTTACTGTGCATAATTAGCTCAGGAACCAGTAGAGTAAGTCACTAATGTAAATGCTGCTTCTGGACCATGAGGGTTGGATTGTGCCTTGGAGGTGTGAGTTTGTATGATCCAAAGGGTCTTTCAGAGCTTAGAACAAAGGAAAAAACCAGGATAATGAGTGCCTGAGCAATAAAATAAAGTAGTGGTTAGTTCTGTAGAAATGTAACTTAATTATTTTGCCCTTCACTTGCTCAGTGATACTGACTTTTCTATCTGTTGCAGAGTATAATTTTGTGTTGCCCGAGTGCCCTTGTGTGGCATTATTCCTTGACTGATAGCAGGATAAAGACTGGCTCTCCATTGGACCACCTGCCTATAGCCCCATCCAACTTGCCCATGCCAGGGGGGAATTCAGCCTTTACACAGCAGGTGAGCAGCCTTCAGAAAAGGGAGCTCTTGTGGTTTGGGATAACAACTGTATCTTAGCTCTTTCAGAATTTTCTTTTCATGTTGTGTGATAAGCAGATCTGGAGGTGCTGTCTCACTCCCTAGCAATTAAGTGCTCTCATTCTGCTGTAAGCCAGACAGTGATGTCCTTGGAAGATGGGCAAAATCTAACCTTAAGCATAATTGTTGTCAATCTCTTTGTTTCCTGTAATTTTGTTCAGAGGACTTCTAAGGCATCCTTTTGTATGTTTACACAAGTCCATTGTTTCTAGGTTCGGGCAAAGCTGCGTGAAATTGAGCAGCAGATCAAGGAACGTGGCCAGGCTGTGGAGGTTCGCTGGTCGTTTGACAAGTGCCAAGAAACCACAGCAGGTAACTTGCTGTAGGTTAAAATTTCTTTCCCCCTGATCCATGTGCTACTCTGACAAAACTCCTGTCTGACTATTGTTTTTGATTTTTCCTATTTACTACTATTTGTATTTACTGTCAGCAGTAAGACATGGCTCTTTTTCTTTTTAGAGCAAAATCTTACAAGGGTCCATTTCTCCAGATATAGGGATAGTTTCTTTACTGGAAGCTGGAAATATTTACCAGGAAACTATACTCTTGTCTGTGTGCCATGCTCTGATGCTTTCCCCTAAAATCTTCTGTTGGCCACAGTAAGAGTCAGGATATTAAGCTGGGTGTACCCCTGCTTGACTGGTACAGCTTTCCTTGGGCAATGAGCTTGCAGAAACTTCTCACTTATAGACTGGTTTGGGTTGGAAGGGACCTTAAAAATCAAGTCTCCATTCCCTTGCCATGGGCAGGGACACCTTCCCCTAGATCTGGTTGCTCAGGACCAATCCAGCCTGGCCTTGAACACTTCCAGGGATGGAACATCCACAACCTCTCTGGGCAGCCTGTTGCACTACTTCATCAGCCTCACAGGGAAGAATTTCTTCCTAACATCCAGTCTGAGTCTATCCTCTTTCTGTTTAAAACCATTACCCTTTGTTCCACCCTTGTAAAAGGTTTCTCTCAAGCTTTCTTGTAAGCCCCCCTTAGTGTGAAAGGTGACAGTTAAGTCACCCTAGAGCCTTTTCTTCAGGCTGAACAGTTCCAACTCTTCCAGCCTTTCCTCCTAGGAGGGGGATTCCATCCCTCTAATCAACTTGGTGGCCTCCTCTGAGCTCACTCCAACAGGTCCATGGGGACCCCAGAGCTGGAGGCAGCTCTGCAGGTGGGGTCTGACCAGAGTGGAGCAGAGGGGCAGAATCCCCTCACTCCCCTGCTGCCCACAGGGCTTTTGCTGCAGCCCAGGACACAATTGGCTTTCTGGGCTGGGAGTGGCTGGGTCCTGTCCAGCCTCTCATCCCCCAGCACCCCAAATCCTTCTCAGCAGGGCTGCTCTCCATCTGTTCATCCCCCATCCTGGATCAATACTGGGATTGCCCTGCCCCAGGTGCAGCACCTTGTACTTGGCCTTGCTGAACCTCATGGGATTCCCATGGGCCACTGCCTGAGCTTGTCCAGGTCCCTCTGGATGTCATCCATCCTTCAGGAGTGTCAAGCAAACCACTTAGCTAGGTGTCATCTACAGACTTGATGAGGGTGTACTCTTCTTTGTCTATGTCACCACTCATCACTGACGTCTGTTGGGACTCTGATCCTTTGATGTGACTGTGCAACCAGTTTCTGATACACTGAACAGTCCAGCATGCCTGGTGCTATGGTAGACCCTGCCATTGTCAGAAAAAAACAGTATTTTGGTGGCAACACCAGCCATGGAGCCATGTGTTAGTAAACTGGGCCCATCTATTTCTTCCAATGTCATTGCCTGTAGCTAGAAGGATAGAAGAGAAAATAATCTTTGTTCCAGAGTCCCTTGCTAGTAGTCGATCCCAAGGTCCTGAAGTCCCTTTTGATTGTCTTTGGAATACACTTGTGACTTCATCTCCTTCTACATGGGAGATCAGTGATGGATAATAGTCTGAAGGCTGTACCAGGCTGGGAAGTTTCATGATTTCATGTCCTTAACCTGTGCTCCAGGAATGCATCAGAGTTCCCTTAGAGAAGGGTCCATCTGGCATGTGGATAAAGGGTCCAAACCCTGTCTTCCACTTACAAGAGAATCACCTACAGCTACAACCCATCTTTTCTTCCTTGTGGAGCTGGTCTTGATACAAGGTGTAGGCCTTTCTGACCTTGGCAACATGTCTGGTGTTGCTCTAGAGTCTGCTGTACCAGGTACCAAATACAAGTTTCTCTTTTCTGTTCTCTTCTAGGTTTCACTATTGGCCGTGTCTTGCATACATTAGAAGTTCTGGACAGTCACAGCTTTGAAAGATCTGACTTCAGCAACTCTTTGGATTCCTTGTATAACAGGATATTTGGGCTGGGCCCCACCAAAGACAGTCATGAGGTGCTCTGGAACTTTGCTGCTGGGCCCTGGTCTTGGATGTGGCTGTGTTCTTGTTTATATCCCACTGTTACTGTCCTGTGTCTGCAGAGAGCTGACTAGTAGTGGCCCTTGGCCAAGAGACATGATCTCCATTGAAAAGGATTTCATGCAGCCTTGTTAGGGAGGTACTAAAATGAGAAGGGGGGGTGGTTCTGTGCTCTATAAAGTCCAACAAATACATTTAAGCTTGAGAGAATTCACTGATGAAAGACATCAGTCTGCATATCAGATTGGTGCTAGGGACTTGCTATGCCAGTACTAGCCTGGTCACATTTTGGGTTGGCTGCTGATTCCTGGGAGCTCACAGTTCAGGTTCTTCTTAGCCTGGGAGGTGATGTATTTATGATGTGTAGGACCACAGTGCATCCGCTACTGCAGTTGGTTCCTAGAAGAGCTGCAGGACTGGCTGTTTGTATACTTTGTATGAGGGTGTTGAGAAGTGTGTCTTACTCAGTGCTGTGATTAGCACTCTATAGATGTGCTGCTGGAAGAGAGATGATTTTCTGAAGCAGAGTCGGGAGATTTGTCAGGGGCTGTGGACCCCATGTTGCAAAATGGAGTCAAAGCAGGAGGGCTCTAGCTTGACATCTGTCCTCTCTGTTAGGAGGAGGGGAACGTAGCAGCCTTGAGGCTCTGTTCTATGGGGAGTAGATCCACTGTTCTATCTGCTCCTCTCTTTTGCTTGACTCAGGTTCTCACTGCAGTGCTTACATCCCCCCAGATCTCCCCAGACGATGATGCAGTGGTGGCCTTGCTGTGTGAATGGGCTGTCAGCTACAAACGCTCTGGGCGCCACAGGGCCATGGTGGTGGCCAAACTCCTGGAGAAGCGTCAGGCAGAGATTGAGGCTGAGGTAGGTCCTTATTCCTGGAAGGCTGGGAGCAGCAAAGGAGAGCAGAGGTTACCTAACTCCGATTACACCAACAGGCAAAGGCTGATCAGCACAGTGCCTCTTGTCACTGGTGCTGCTAATTATGGCATTTGCTCCATCTGACCCAATGTAGGTCAGAAATGAGCCTGTGGGATGGTGCATATCCCATTTCCTGGATACGTTTGAGGACAGCTGATTGCAGTGCAGAAGTGCTGACATACTTGGAGACTCTGCAGTAGCTTACAGAAACCTGTGTGGTGGCTTGCTTGTAAGAGCAAGATAGAAAAATTCTCTCGAAGGCTTCTTTTTTGAGATACATGGATAGGAAGTTTCTCCTCTGTGTCAGCAGTCAGTACTTTTTTCTGTTTCTGCAGAGATGTGGGGACTCTGAAGTTGTGGATGAGAAGGGCTCCATCTCCTCGGGCTCTCTGTCAGCAGCCAGTGCTCCTGTCTTTCAGGATGTCCTTATGCAGTTCCTTGACACTCAAGCTCCTATGCTAAGTATGTAAATAAGAACATGTGGTCTCCCAGTTTCTAGCTTTCCCTCTCTTGCAAACTTTGAATTTATGTGCAATTCTCTTGTGTGTAGGTATTGGGTGAATATAAATTCTCTATCTGGCTTCCTTGCAATTCAGAGCTTGTCTTGGGGAGGGAGGAAGAGCAACTTGCAGAGCCAGATGACAGAAAGATGATACAGAGACGCTTCTGTTAACAGAGCATTGGCCAAGGATAAATGAGTTTAATCAGGAATTACTTCAGGCTGAGAACTAAAGGGAGGTTTTTAAGTGGTGACAGAGCTCTGGCTCTCTTGGGAACTTCTGCAAACAGGTTAAGGGGGATAGGATAACAGGTCTGAATGATGCAGGCAGCTGTTTGTACACCCAGGAATAGCACTTCTAGGCTAAAGTCCAGTGCCTCTGGGCTGTGACACTGGAGAGCTTTTGACTTACTTAATTGCCAATTTTTGAAACTGGACTTTCTGCTTTTAGTCCCTGCTGTAATCTCAGAACTGTGTATCAGTCACTGTGTTGACGTCTCAGGAAATGCTTTCCCTTGCCCTAGGTTAGGTGGCTGGTGTTGCTTATAGTGGTGCAGAACTGTCTGATAGCCCTGACTGTGTTATCCTTTCAGCTGATCCTGGGAAGGAAAATGAGAAGGTGGAGTTCTTTAATCTGGTGCTGCTGTTCTGTGAGCTGATCCGACATGACGTCTTCTCCCACAACATCTACATGTGCACACTCATCTCCCGGGGTGATCTTGCCATGGATTCTCATGGGCCTCGCCCACCCTCACCCTTTGATGACCCTGCTGAGGAGCATGACAGGAAGGAGACAGAGGGAAGCAGTGGCATCAAGCTGGAGGTGAGAGCACGAGCACCATGGCCCTACTGTGTATCTCTGTGTTGTGCCTGCCTGTTTTTACCAGCTTTGCAGCCTCCTTGGTATTGCCTGCGGGGGGATGTACCACTGACTCCTGCCCTTCCTTCCCCCAATCGGTTTCCTTAGCATTTAAATTTAAGGTTATGTTCTAAGTGACTGGAAAGGATTTGCAGATTGCAGAAGGGTTGATAGGAAAATCTTGCATGGCTTGGTACAGAGCAGCATGTCATGAGGTGCTGTGTGAGGCCTGTCCATGATATTTGAGGTGTATCAGGCTCCAACTTGCCAGGCACCACAGGTGTTGGTGCCCTATTGCTGTCATCATCCAACATGGACATCAGTGCTGTAGTCAACAAATATTCTCTTGTTCCCTGATGCATCACTGAGATGTAAAGCTGCTCTGTCTGTTCCCAGGACACAGGACTTTCAGAGCCCATGGACATTGACCACAACCCCAGCATGCTCTTTGATGACATGGAAAAGACAGACTTTTCGGTATGTTCCAGCATTTCCTACCTGTTACTCAGTAAGTAGGGTCAGTTTGCTGTGGTGAGCCCAGGAACAGCATTGTGCCTCTGCTGGAAGTGGCTGGATTACAAGGCAGTTCACATTGTAAAAGGCCCCTATAACCTATTTATGTAGTGTGGTGTTGATCAGAGCAGAGGGAGTCCCAGTTGTTCCTGGGACCTCTATGCTCTGGCTGCTGCCAGCCCAGTGTTTGGGGAGGGTAGGAAGTGTGCTGCTTGGAAGTGGGTGGGAAGTGGATGATGGCACCAGATTGGGAGTGACCAGTTGCAGAGGTTTTCTTGATCCTGGGAGAAGACACTGGTCTGCTTTCATCCTACTGTGTGGCCTTTATTACTTCTTCAGCATTACAGTTCTTCATGTCTGTGGGCATAATTGATGGTAGCAGAAGCACTTAGTAGTAAAATTAACTTGTGGTGCCTGAAAAATACTGAGTACCTACATCTATCCAGCCATTTCTGACCTTTCAAGGTACCTGTCAGGCAAGTGTGATGTAAAGCTATATGCTTTCCCAGGATCCTCACTCCTGTGGAAGGGGCTGTTTCCAAAATTCTAAGCCATGAATTTATTACTCCTATTGTGTTATTTCTTGTTGTGTTTAACTTAATATACAACATGGACCAGAAGCAAAACCAGAAATAGTCTCTTAGCACATTACCTTGGGTTTTGCCTTAAGCACTGGCTGTTTTTCCAGCCCTTGCTTTTCCTACTCCTTTTTAGTCTTCAGCAATCTTTACTGTTGCATGGCCATGTTCCCTAATTACATTTTCTTGTTCTTATGTCTCCCCAGATGTTTTCTCCACCAATGCATTGTGAATCTAAAGCCAGCCCTTCCCCTGAAAAGCCAGATCCTGAAAAGGAAGCAAAGACTCTGCTGAAGGATAAGTCTGTGGAAGGAATGCTAGCATCCCTGTACGACCAGCCTCGGCACATCCAGTATGCCACACACTTCCCTATCCCTCAGGTACAAGACCTGCTCCTGACTGCTCCTCTGTTGCTGCCCTTGTCATGAGGCTGCTGTCTGTCCCTGCTGTGGCTGGGTAAGGAGCAGTCTTGCTTTTCTGGGATGGCTCCTTGCTTACTCCCAGAGAAGCTTCTGAGATGAAGATTTTCTTTTTCTTTCAGAGATCCAGGTGTGAAACAAGATTAAATCATTCAGCCTTGTAGTTTCTAATGCAGTTGTCTCTTTTGGTTCCCCAGGAGGAGTCATGCAGTCACGAGTGTAACCAAAGGCTGGTAGTTCTTTTTGGGGTTGGAAAACAACGGGATGATGCTCGGCATACAATCAAGAAAATAACCAAAGACATTCTGAAAGTCTTAAACAGAAAGAGCACTGCAGAGACAGGTTAGTAGAGCTTGAGACACTCCTTTCTGATGTAAGAGCATCTTTCCAGTTGGCTGATTCCCTTGTCTGGAGTCTCACAGTGAAAGGATTTTACACAATCTACAGTGTGTGATAAGAGGTACTAGTGAATGAGTCTGGAATGGTGCTCTGTTTTCAAACATATTAACTAGCTAGCAACTAAGACAATTGGTTTCCTGCTGGCACTGTCTGTTCAATTAACTTGTCTTCAGAAGAGAATTGAGTCATACAAGGTTCAGAGTGAGACCCTGGCCAGAACATTGACTTTTCATATTTTATTTTATTTATTCTTGCATTTAGATCCTTGTCCAAGAAGCCGAAAATACTTTGCCAATGCATATTTGGCAAAAACTTCAGTAAATGTATTGTGCTGTTACACTTCAGGCACATGCTAAATGCATAGGATAGGAAATTTGGATAGCTGGGTCAAAATCAACAGAAAGCTGATGGTGTCCAACAGCTGAGAATCTGGCTACAATTTTTCTTTCTTATTCTGATGCCTGAAAGGCGACTTAAAATGTGGTAAAAAGATGATGTTTTAAAATGTGGAGTGCTCTGACAAAGAAACTTTTGTGACTGAGCATCTCCAATCCAGAATACCTGTTCTCATCAAACAATAGGTATATCTCCAAATCAAGACAGAAGGATACTCCAAGGAGTACTTTCATTTGGGATAAACTTGATGTTTGCACTACTGTCATTATTAGGTTAGAGATTCCTTAATGTTTTGGGGTTTTTTGATTAAAGATAGTCCTTATCAAGTTAAGATCTAGGACTCAGGCTTTTTGCCTGTGCTTCATGGCAGGGGCTGATCTTGCTGGGGAACTGTCAGAAGCTGATGGCTGATGTTTCATCCTCTGGTGAGGAAAGCAGCCTAATACTGTTTTCTGATGTTTTCAACTTTGGTAGGTGGGGAGGAAGGCCAAAAGAGGAAAAAGAGCAAGCCAGAAGCATTCCCAACAGCTGAAGATATCTTTGCAAAGTTCCAGCACCTCTCTCACTTTGATCAGCACCAAGTCACATCTCAGGTATGAAAATTTGCAGACTGCTGTTCTTCTTGGGCCCTGACTCTGTCTCTTTGCATTACTGAGAGCAACTTCCTGGAAGGAGATGAGGCTGCTGAGGGATTTCTGGAAGGGGAGATAGACTCTGTGTTGTCTTGCACTTGCAGGTATCTCGTAATGTCTTGGAACAGATCACCAGCTTTGCTTTGGGAATGTCATACCACCTGCCTCTGGTACAGCACGTGCAGTTCATATTTGACTTGATGGAGTATTCACTCAATATCAGTGGTCTTATCGACTTTGCCATCCAGGTAAGGGCAGTATGCTCAGGTGCTCCCTGGGGAGGGGTTTGTCCACCTGAGAGGCAGCAGGTCTGTGCTGTGATAGTTGGATTGCTCTGGTCATCATTGGTGACCCTCTGACCTGTGTCATGGAGGTGGTCAGATTATATGGTCATTGTGATGCTTCTGGGCTGCAGCTGTTAGGAGTAGGTTGTCTGTGGCAAATAGTCTTTCATGTTCTGTTCTGAGGATTATTCTTTCAAAGTCTTTGGGCTTGTTTCCAAAGGACTTGCATTGCATCTCTGTCCCTGCTTGCAGCAAGGCCTTGTTCTGAGTGAGAAGGGGATTGTCTGTCCCTGGCACCTTGCCTACCTTGCTCCCCTGGAAAGATCCTTGGCACATGGCAGCTCATGCTGCCTTCTGGATCCTGCTAAAATCCTGCTGCTGTTTCTGCAGCCTGTACCAGGTGTCTCTTGAAGCCTGGCTGATGGAATTGTGGCTGTTAGCCTGGAAAAGATATCAGAGTGAGACTTATGCAAGATAGAACTACCAAACAAGCTGTTTAAAACTGCCTGTGGCCATATCCCAATTACCCACTGATACCCAGACAGCCCCTTGTACTGCCTGAGACATTTTGCCAACTGTTCTGGGGTGCATCCCTAAGCAGCAAGTGCCTGGCAGTGCCTTTCCTGGCAGGTCCTGTAGGCTGTGGATTTGATGTGCCTCCTCCCTTTCTGACCATACCTTACCCCTGTGGCTGTTGAAGGGTTTTTCTGTCATTGGGTGCAGTTGCTGAATGAACTGAGCGTGGTGGAGGCAGAACTGCTGTTGAAATCCTCCGACCTTGTTGGCAGCTATACCACCAGCTTGTGCCTGTGCATCGTGGCTGTGCTGCGGCACTACCACTCCTGCCTTATCCTGAACCAGGACCAGATGGCTCAGGTCTTTGAAGGGTAAGGGCATCTCCCCCCTCTGTGTGTAAGGAAGCAGTGTATATGCCTGCCTGAGGGTTCAGCTTGCCTTTTTTTTGTGTCTCTGCAGTCTGTGTGGGGTGGTGAAACATGGCATGAACCGCTCGGATGGCTCCTCAGCAGAGCGCTGTATCCTGGCCTATCTCTACGACCTTTATACCTCCTGCAGTCACCTCAAAAGTAAATTTGGGGAGCTCTTTAGGTGAGTCTGATGCAGCTGAGATGCAGTGGGTACTGCCCACTATAGCACCTTGACTTAAACTTTGCTTTTGATCTTGTTTGATGGGATTGCTCTTGAGATCCTCTCAAAGATTCAGTGGATAATCTTGACTCTTAAATCATCATGTTTTAGTAAATTAGCTCAGTAGTCCTCTGCACCTCCACAGGTCTGGACCTACCCCACTCCTGGAGGATAGATGTAGAGAGTTTAGTTCCTGCTAAACTGGTGACTGAGCAGTTCATCTTAAAAGTGGTTCTCTGCTCTCTAGTACTCCTTGGGCTGTTTCTGAACCTGCTCTGCTTGGTTCTGGGTTTGTTCTTGTGCTACTTTGCACACCTTTTTCTGCTCTTGTTAGCTCTTTGGGTTCTGCTTTGCTGATGTTGCCCCCATGTTCTGTCCCATGGGCTTACTTTATGCTGTGGCCTTTTGTCCTTTGGAGTTCTTATCTTGGGAACTGACCCTCCACTAGCTGCCTTAGCCACCCAGAGATGGAGTCCACAGATCTCCCAGGCTTTTTGCTTATCTGATCCTGTGAAGCAGTAATTCTCCTGACAGCCCTGTTTCCCAGTACAGTGCTTCACTTTGTCTTCTCTCTCAGTCCCTGCTCCCTATTAGTATGTCCAGTGCAGGTGCGTTGTGGGGACATCTGACCCTTGGTGTTACCCCCCAGTGAGGGGCTGTGATATCTCATGTGCTATTGCCTTGATATCAGCTGGCCAAACTCCTGGCTACAGACAGCGTTGGAAGTCTGTCTCTGCACTGAATTGAGAGCAGGAGGGATTGCTGTTGTCACAGTTTGTCACATTGGAGTTCTTCGAAGGAGTTGTCATACATATAGAAATGAGAAACCTCATACTAGTCCAACTGAAATCCCAAAGGCTGTTCAGCAAAACTTTAAACTAAACGGCCACAGATAAAAGAGAATATCCTCTAGCAGGCAAACAATAAGTTACAGCTGAAAACAAGGAGTGACTAAAGAGTTCTAAAGGACTCTGCTAGTCCTTGTGCTGTTTTATGTCTCAGAAGTATGAGTGGTGATATCAAAACTTTTCATATAACTGTTACTTAGCATATACTAGAAGTTGGCTGCAGGTTGTTGTAGTAGGCTGCATTGATGGTGACCAGGTGATAAACTGGCAGATGAAGTTCAGGGTTGTTAAACACAGAAGAATGCACACAGGATTGTCTTTGTTCCTTTCTAAATTCTTTGTGGTGGTGGATATGTTCTACCGGTTGAATAAAGGATCTTTGAGCTGTAATGGATACATAGTTGAAAATGTTATTGTAGGGTACAGTAGCAGTCAGAAAGCAAGTGAAATGTCATGTATTGTTTGGAAGGGAGTGGAGAACAGAACAAAGAGCATCATTAGGCCCCTGTTTATGTCATGGTACAACAGTGCCTTATGGTTTGGGGCAGCAAACTCCAAAAAGTGTGTAATGGATTTAGGTCCAAAGGAGGGTGAGTGGATAAATTACCAAAGGTTTCAAATGACTTATGAGGAACTGAGTCTCCTCCCCACAGAAAAGGAGTACTGATAGAAATTTTGTAAAGTACTGGTTGATGTGGAAAATGAACTGAATGTTCAACGTGTATTAGAATACAAGCACAGAGAGGAATGAATAGAAAATAACAAATTTATTGGTCTTTATTGGTACACAGTGCTCTTGAGTTTCAACATGTTCTTGCCCAGAGAGGGTTTGTCTTTGCTCACTGGAGTTCAGTGGCTGCTTAGTTTTTTGTGTTCCTAATCACTTTTCTGTCCTGTTTAGTGACTTCTGCTCCAAGGTGAAGAACACAATCTATTGCAATGTTGAGCCATCTGACTCCAACATGCTGTGGGAACCAGAGTTCATGATTGACACTATTGAAAATCCCTCTGCACATAACTTTACGTACACTAACCTGGGCAAGAGCCTCAATGAAAACCCAGCCAATCGCTACAGTTTCGTCTGTAATGCACTAATGCACGTGTGTGTGGGACACCACGATCCAGACAGGTGAGAGACAGAGCTTCTATGGTTCTACTGAGAAAGTAAATCCTTTAGGTGAGGGTAAGGAAGCCAGTGGTCATATCTTGGCTGTCTTGGGGTGTGAAGAAGGAGGAGCCAAGGCTGGGGTCCCTTAGAAAATCGCTGACCTGGTGGCATGCATGAGTAGCAAAGCTGACCCTCTGCCTTTTTCATTATTTATTTAACAGGGTGAACGACATTGCTATCCTGTGTGCTGAGCTAACTGGCTACTGCAAGTCTCTAAGTGCCGAGTGGCTGGGTGTGCTCAAAGCTTTGTGCTGTTCCTCCAATAATGGGACCTGTGGCTTCAATGATCTCCTCTGCAATGTTGATGCAAGTGCAAACATTCAAAAGGGGAAAAGGAATTGAAGCAGGAGTGGAGGGATCCCTTGGGAGAAGGCAAAAGTGAACAAGGGATGGAGGCTTTGTCTTCTGAGGGCAGGGAAAAGGCTTTGAATACTGGGGGCTGCCATTGGTGTTTGTTGCAGCCTGGGCAGACCATGGACATTGACCAGGGGTTATGGGCCCTTCTGCCCCTAGCTCCTAGGAATTGCTGACAGAGGGAATGAGATAGAGACTGTTTGGATCACTGGCTGATCTCCTCTCTTTCAGGTCAGTGACTTATCTTTCCATGATTCCTTGGCCACCTTTGTTGCCATTCTCATTGCCCGGCAGTGCTTGCTGCTGGAGGACCTGATTCGCTGTGCTGCTATCCCCTCACTCCTCAATGCTGGTAAGTGCATCCCTGCACAGACCTGTCTGACTCTCAGTTCTTCTGGCCCAAAGGCCTGTGCTTCATGCATACTTGGTAAACTCTATAGTTGTGAAACATGCCTCCAATACTTCTTTTGTACTTAATAACTGAATGTGGTGCTTTAGAGAAATTTGGGCCTTTTGATTTCTACCAAAAACTGGTTGTGCTAAGGTTTTTCGCTGCCCTGCTCTCTCGAGTTTGTGTGCAAGCTGAAATAAACATGGGGAGCTGTTGTCAGCCTCACTGTGTGACCACTGTACTCAGCTGTGAACTCCAGCAGTATGCCTCCCACTGATAATAATGTTCAGCTTAGCATTTTTGCTAGGGCAGCCGCTGGGCTTACAGTACCTGTATTACTCTGCCACCAGCCTCCCTATCTCTGCTCTGGGGATTGCAGCATCCAGACTCTTGACAGGGTGAAGTTGGAAAGATGGAGCAAGCAGAATGCAGTGCATGTCACTGGGGATAATACTGAAGGATTTGCTTGCTTGCATGTTAATTGCTGCACATGCTCCATATTTGTAAATACAATAAGGCTGCTGCAGCTTCTCGGCTGGCTGCTCCAGGGCAGTGCACTGTGAATAGCTTTTGGATTGAGAGTCAGCTGTCCTGGTGCTTAAGAAATCTCAGTTGTCTCTTTTCTTTACATAGCCTGCAGTGAACAGGACTCAGAACCAGGGGCACGTCTGACCTGCCGGATTTTACTCCATCTGTTTAAGACTCCACAGCTGAACCCATGCCAGCAAGATGGCAGTAAGTGAATGAACCTAGAGCCTTTCTTTATTGTGAAAGTACTGAGGCTCTTGCACCCCAAGAAGAGAGATACAAGACCTTATGGTTAGAGATCATAACCTGCTTGCTTTGAATAAAGCAGGCAAAGCCTGATGCACTTTCTTTACAGGACAAAGAACAATATCCTTCCATTTATGTCACTCCATGGTAGCCAGGCACTGGGGAGAAGGTTTTTGGAGGCAGGAAACCAGCCAGTAGAGGTGGCCTTGCTGTCACTAAGCCATTAGAGTAATGATCACTTCTTCTTTTATATCTTGAGCTTTGTATAGCCCCTTAACTTGGTGCCAGAAGCTGCTGTTTTACAGCACTCCTTTTTTGTGTGATGATGGAAACATTCCAGGAAGCTCTGTTCTTGGCTTCTCACCAGTATCCTGATAGCTCAGATTTCTAAATCCAGCCTGTATTTTAGGTCTAGGGTACTGTTGGAGCTTGGAGTTCATGACACAGCCTCTGCACCCCATTTGAATTTCATGGTTGAGTTGTCACAATGTGATTGGCCCTATGCTTCTTGAAACTTAATTAAATGGTCCCCATGTTACAGTTAGGAAAGGAACTGGCCTCGGGATTCTCTGAGCTGGATTTTATGCTACTTGCTGGCACATAATTCAGGCAGCTCTGGAGCCCATGCCTTTCTCTCTTGCTGAGTATTGCCTTTCCCCTTTGTCCTCTTTGCAGACAAACCCACTGTGGGAATCCGCTCTTCCTGTGACCGTCACTTACTGGCAGCTTCCCAGAATCGTATTGTGGATGGAGCAGTCTTTGCAGTGCTGAAAGCTGTCTTTGTTCTGGGTGTGTACCTGTGTTAGCCTGAACCTATAACCATGTTTTTCAGGGGAGTGGGAGAAAGGCACTATATTATTTGTGCTGGCTGTGCAGAAGGCCAGAGGAGATCTGTTCTGGTGTATATGTGGCTTGTCTGTAGCTGTAAACATGCTTTGAGTCTGTTGGCTGCAGAGAGGTCACTGACCACTGGGAGAGTTTACAAAATCTCAAGATGTTTTTTGAGTCAGGCTTTGTGGTTAGAATTGTTGATTATGTGACACTTCTGCTTTCCTTTTAGGAGATGCAGAACTGAAAGGCTCTGGTTTTTCCCACCCTGGAGGTGTTGATGATCTCATGGATGATGAGCTGGGTACCAGGAAGGCTGGTGGTCGGGTAGTAACTGTAGAAACAGCCAGCTTGGATATTTATGCCAAGTATGTACTGAGGAGTATATGTCAACAGGTGAGTCTGTCCCATCTCTAGGTATGTCTGTATCCCTTCAGCAGACAGATGTATGCCATATGCCTTTCTGCAGATTGGATTTGGCAGGTATTTCTGTGAAAGATCAGTGAAGAACCTGCCGTGTTTCTGTCATGTGACAGTACTGAGGATTGCTCACTGTTAGCAAAGCACAGAGACAAGCAGTGCTCAAGAATTAGGTGTTGCAGTATGCAAGGACTGCATCCCCTTTGCTTTGGCAACAGCACAGGGCTCCTGTCCAAGGAGGGGAGTGCTGGGAGTGGTATGCTGAGGTGTGTGCTGAAGGCAAAGAAGATCAGCACAAGAAAGACAGACAGATGGTTTATTAAAATGATAAATGGTGTCTTTCAGGATGCAGCCTAAGTGTTGCTTGCAGCTAGGCTGTTAATGTATCCCTGGGCTTTGCATTGCCCTGCTTAATTAATTAAAGCAACGACAACAAAAGCCTTTTGCTTAGCCTAATCTGACAGCACCAATATTTCTGTTCCTTTGTGGAAAATTGACCCTTGAGGAGCTGAAACTTGGCTTATAAGGTTGCAGAGTAGAGTGGTCATGCTGTATGGAAATGGATGTTGAAAGGTATCCTTAGCCTTGGTTGTAAGTTTATTCTCTCTGCAGGAGAGATGTGGTGTTACAATCTGGAATCTGTATTTTATATTACTAATGTGTAAATCTACCATTGATGCTGTGTGTTGTGCTCATGCTATTGTTTATTAATTGACTGACTGCATAGCAATGTTACCAGCTTACCAAAAAGGAGTTGGAACCACCTATTTTTAAATATAAATTCAACATTCTTGATGTCACTGAAACCCAACTGTAGCATTTACAGAAGTAGATATTCTGTTGCTGATCAGAGTCTATGTAGGAAGGACCCAAAGTAAGTAGAAGTGTTTGTTCAGAGCAGGGAATAGCAGTGTCAGGTATCGCTGCTCATATCAGTTGTTGGCAGCACAGGTTATGTAGAAGTGAGCATTCCAGGTGCTAGCCATGAGTTACCACAAATTGTGCCAGAGCTCCTGCAGGCTTCCTGCAGCTGTAAAGGGCTGGTAAAATGCTGTGTTTAATATTAGCACCTCTTCTGTGAGCAGTGAACTTGCACTATCAGTGCCTTAAATTATAGGTTGTGATTTCTCAGTCTCAGGTTCAGGTATATATTTTATAATAGACTTCATTGTGAGGGGATGAGGAAATGAGCAGATTATAATTAATTTAAAGGTTTCTTCATAGACTCATGGAATGGTTTGGGTTGGAATGGACCTTAAAGATCAAGAGCAGGGACACCTTCACTATTCCAAGTTGCTCAGGGCCCTGTCCAGCTTGGCCTTAAACACTCCCAGGGATGGGGCATCCACAGGTTCTCTGGGCAACCTGTGCCCACCTCTCAGACCTGTCCAAGTCCCTCTGGATGGCATCCCTTACCTCCAGCATGTCATTCTTTCTTCTTTATACCAATAAAGCAGATTGGTAATGAAGTCTGAGTTCTTGTAAGAAGCTGAGCAAATGGTAAAAAGAGTCTTCCCAAGGGTATGTGTGTTACCTAGGCAAGAAAGAGAAGATCATTATCAAGAGATTGTGATGTAGCAACACTGAAGGGGGAAAATGCAATAGGCAGTGGAGAGGTCACCACATCTCACGTGCAAACTTCATCTGGAATGAAGATAATGATCTAGGCTGTGGTTTCAGAAGGATTTCAAACCAGAGTTTTGACCTTTTCAGTCTTTGTGTTTCAATGCTTAGAGTGCTGTCCACTGCTGAAAGGACTTTCTGGCTTTCTAGGCATAGCATCAGCACCTGTGCATAATGAACTGGATCCTAATCTCTTCTTTTGTTGTCACTTCTCAGTGGAACAATTCTCTGATCAGGCTTGCTCTGCAGATGCAGAAGTGCTTATATAGCAGTTCTCTGTTGATTTTAATTTAATGAATTTGCCTAATTTTAAATAGGAAAAAAATTCTGCACTTACAAATGCTGCAGGTTAACTGTAAATTGAGTGAAGTACCGACCTCATGTTTGGAAACTGCTGCCCTTATTATTATCATACATTTAGGGAGCATCAACTGAAGTCATGAGGCTGACAGGTTTTCTGTCTACCTTCTCATAATATGTGACTTTATAAGTGGCTTGTATCCAGTCAGTCTTGTTGCTTCTCAGAGTCTGAGAAATAAGGTAATTGGTTTTTACTGAATATGGCAATGTGTTTTCCATCACTATTTGAGAATTAAGGTGCGTGTTTTTCCTCAAGACGTGTTCTGGTTTTGTGCTAGCTACAACCCTGAGTTATCTAACTTAGGACAGCTCCAGAGCTTTGTTGTGCTGGAAATAGACCAAACAATTTTAAGTGATTCCTTCTGATCTTCTCAGCCCAAGTGGCAGTGTTGAGGGAGCCTGGACTCTGGACACTCTGAGCTCTGAGGGAACTCTGGACACTACTCATGGTAGTGCCTGTGTACTGTTAAATCACACCAATATTTTCTCAAAAGAAAGAGCAGCTACTGTATTTCATTACTGCTGACTCGTCAAAGTTTGTTTCCTCTGTTCTGATTACTGTGCGGTGCCTGACGCCTGCTGAATCAGGATAGTACAGTTCATGAAGAGAAATGATTATCAGGCATAACTGCATACTAATAAGGCTTTTATGATTTTGATGTGTTCCATGCATCTCTCTGAGACTGAAAGCAGGGGCGGTGGTTTGGAATCAGACATCAGTTTGACTGTGCTGACTCTGCCTTCGTCTTGCAGGAGTGGGTAGGAGAGCGATGTCTGAAGTCCCTCTGTGAAGACAGCAATGACTTGCAGGATCCTGTCCTGAGCAGCACACAGGCCCAGAGGCTGATGCAGCTGATTTGTTACCCACACCGGCTCCTGGACAATGAGGAGGGAGAAAATCCTCAGCGGCAGAGGATTAAACGCATCTTACAGGTGCAGGCTGCTGGCAGGATCTGTGTCCTAGTAATTGCCTCATGCAAATGCAGCCCTCTGAGGGTCTGACACTCGTTATGGTGGGACCTGAGGGTGTGGGTTGGTGTAGTCTGAACTGAGATAAGGAATTATGTGAAGTATGTATGTGTGTGCATTACAGAATTTGGACCAGTGGACCATGAGGCAATCCTCCCTGGAGCTGCAGCTCATGATTAAACAGACAGCAAGCAATGTGAGTTTCTGCTCAGAGGGGATTATACAGGGGAGTATGAAGTGGCTGCTTTGTGAGTTGATGGGGAGGTGGCCTGGCAGAAGTTGGGGATAGGGAGAAAGTAAACAATGAGGGAGTCAGGCCTGTGAAAGCCAAGTATGAGAAGGAAGCAATGGGCCTGAGACCCCAGGAGCAGCAGCCACAGGGAGGTTGGCAAACTGAATTTGTACTGAGTTGAAATGTGGAAGCAGTAGATGCTTACAGAGAAGGACTTGACTGTCTTTTTCTTCCCTACCTCCAGGAGATGAACTCCTTGTTAGAAAACATAGCCAAGGCCACCATTGAGGTGTTCCAGCAGTCAGCAGAGACCAGCTCTGCTAGCTGTACTGGTAATGGAGTCAACAATATCAGTAGCTCAACAAGTGCTACACCTGCCAGCAACAAATCCAAACCCATCCTCAGGTAGGTGTAGAGCCAGCATGCAGCTCTCTTGTAGACAAGTCTGAATCTTAAATTGCATTGCAAACAGCTTTCCTGTCCTGTGTTGTCACAGCTCCCTGGAGAGGTCAGGAGTGTGGCTGGTGGCCCCTCTGATTGCCAAGCTTCCAACATCAGTGCAGGGCCATGTGCTGAAAGCTGCTGGAGAAGAATTGGAGAAAGGACAACATTTAGGGTCATCATCCCGCAAAGAGCGAGACCGCCAGAAGCAGAAGAGGTGAGTCCAGGGGAAAGGGCAGGCAGTGTGCTGTGCTGATTGCCCAGCCTGGCAGTATAGCTCCTTCTTTGTTCTCTCACAGTATGTCCCTCCTGAGCCAGCAGCCATTTCTGTCCCTGGTGCTGACATGCTTGAAAGGTCAGGATGAGCAGCGGGAAGGTCTCCTCACCTCTCTGTACAGTCAGGTCCAGCAGGTAGGGGTCTTGTTTCTCCCCTTACTTTCCTCAGGAGCTCACCCCTCCAGCAGACAGGCTCTGGAGCATGGCCACAGGGGTGTTGCTTGTCTTGCCCTGTTTGGCATAGGGAGCTTGAGCTGACCACTTCTGAGTCACCAGACAGTGAGTGGTACAAGCTGCTCTCTCTAAGCTTCAGCATACAGCTGATGAGATCTGTCCTCTCTTCTATATTTTTTAGATTGTTACAAATTGGCGAGAAGATCAGTACCAAGATGACTGCAAAGCCAAGCAGCTGATGCATGAGGCCTTGAAACTGCGGCTGAATTTGGTGAGCAGTTGCAGAAAAAGAGCTTAACCATCTGGGGTGAAGAGTTGTCTGCCTTTTTTTCCTTTGGAACAAGCACACACTGAAGGGTCTATATATGTCCTGAGGCAAGGAAGTAGGAGAGACACTTGTGCTGCTTCTAGGTCTTGAGCCCTGAGTGGGACAGGGTGCATGAATAAACTCCCTTGCTCTGTTTCATCAGGATGAAATCCAAAGGCTTGGTATCTTTTGTAGATGTGCCTTCTCCTTTGAATGCCTTTGCAGCTCTCAGTAGGAATTAAGCTCCTTCAAGCTCCTTTAAGCTCCTTTCTCACTTCAGAATCTCAGTGTTTCTCGGTGTCCTTGTGACTAAACTCCCTTTCTCTGCCAGGTGGGAGGAATGTTTGACACAGTCCAACGCAGCACACAACAGACAACTGAATGGGCTGTGCTTCTCCTGGACATCATCAGCAGTGGCACTGTGGACATGCAGTCAAACAAGTAACTTTCAGTCTGATTTCTGCTCTATACACTTCCCAGGGGAGGCAGTTATTAACATAGCCCTGTTTCTCATGTGAGCTGGCTGTTTCTCTAGATGATCTGTCAGAAGTGACAGCTGAAAGAGACTTCAGAGTAATAGCAGGCTACAGCTTAGGTCCTGATAGCCAAGTGCACTTTGCCATATTCAGAACAAACTTGGCTTTCCAAATGCAGAGAGATGTGCAGGGGAGAGCTGAGTCTGCTTTTTAGAGGTACTGAATGGATACGGAGGAGTCCAGTCTTAATTTGTGATACTGCACCTAACTCAAGTGGGAGTAAAACTCAAGTGTGGTGTATAAGGAAAAGGAGGATTAGTGTGGGAGGTTATTCTGGAGACTGACACTTCTAAACGTGGGTGGAAGTCTTGACAGTCTAATAATGTTTGGTGTTGCAATGATGGCAGAGGCTTTTTATCAGCTTTTGAGGTGACTGACATTTCTGCTCTGACCAACAGTGAGCTCTTCACCACCGTGCTGGACATGCTGAGTGTTCTCATCAACGGCACCCTGGCTGCTGATATGTCCAGCATCTCTCAGGGCAGCATGGAGGAGAACAAGCGGGCATACATGAATCTTGTCAAGAAACTCAGGGTGAGGGACACCAGGCCCTGTATGGGGACCAGAGCGTGCTGTCTTGTGGTTGTCCAGCTATGCAGATTTACCTGTGTCTCATGAACAGTACCTGTCTTGTTCCTGCTGTTTAGATGAAGTAGTGAGGATGACCCCTATGACTCTGTAGGCCTGAAGGGTGCAAAGGTGAGAAGTTTGTGGTTGTCCAGCTATGCAGATTTAAGAGTGTCTCATGAACTTTGGATGGTTTTTCCTGTTACCTGTGTCTCATGAACAGTACCTGTCTTGTTCCTGCTGTTTAGATGAAGTAGTGAGGATGACCCCTATGACTCTGTAGGCCTGAAGGGTGCAAAGGTGAGAAGTTTGTGCTTGTCCAGCTATGCAGATTTACCTGTGTCTCATGAACAGTACCTGTCTTGTTCCTGCTGTTTAGATGAAATAGTGAGGGTGACCCCTATGACTCTGTAGGCCTGAAGGGTGCAAAGGTGAGAAGTTATGCAGGGATGGAGGCCAGTACCAGAAGAGGCATAGGTGGGCTTTGGATGGTTTTTCCTGAAAAATTCTTCAAGTCCTCTCTGTTCCACTTGTGCAGAAAGAGCTGGGGGACCGTCAGTCTGACAGCCTGGAGAAGGTGCGACAGCTACTACCACTTCCCAAGCAGACCCGAGATGTCATCACCTGTGAACCTCAGGGATCCCTCATTGACACTAAAGGCAATAAAATAGCTGGCTTTGATTCCATCTTCAAGAAGGAGGTAAGTGAAGCATTTTTGTCTGTATCACAGCTCCTGAGTGCAGGTGTCACCTTGTCCTCTGATGCCTTAAGTCTGCACAGCTTGGGAGGCATCTGTATGCAGTGCCTCATTCCCTGACGAGCTTGAAGTGGCTGGCTGCATGCAGGCAAGCTGGCACATAACCATGTCCAAAAAGGGCAGAGCTGGGGTGTTAATGCTTGGTGATAGCATTCTGCTGTGACCTGAGATGTTAACTAAATTTGGGGGTTGTATTTATGGTTATATGAAGTGTAAAGAGAAACACATAATCCCTGTCACGTAACTTAATGGGCAGAGCCAGTGTGCCAGGAGACTGGCAGAGATGGAATGAAGGAGACTAGACAGTTGTTGATGGAGGCTTTTAGAAATGACTGCTTTGCCAGCTGGAGGAGCAAGGACCATTAGCAACGGCTCAGACTGTTTACTGAGAGATCTGGATTAGAGCCTGAAGAAAGCACAGTTACAGTTACCTGTATCCTCATAGGAGCAACAACAGGAACTTGAATATTCTTATCTCTTTTGCTTTAAAGGGTTTGCAAGTCTCTACAAAGCAGAAGATTTCTCCATGGGATCTTTTTGAGGGTTTGAAGCACTCAGCCCCGCTCTCCTGGGGATGGTTTGGGACAGTCCGGGTGGATCGCAAGGTGTCCAGGTTTGAGGAGCAGCAGAGGCTTCTTTTGTATCACACCCACCTGAAACCCAAGCCCCGCAGTTACTACCTGGAGCCATTGCCACTGCCCCCTGAAGAGGAAGAGCCTCCTACACCTGTGGCTTTGGAGCCAGAGAAGAAAACTGCAGAACCAGCCAAGGCTGATAAAACAAGCTCCAATCCTGCTGCCTCCACTGAAGAACGCAAGAAGAAACAGAGCAAAACCAAGAAACGCAACCAATCTGCCAGCAAAACTGAGGTAATGGAGTGTCCAGCAGCTGTGGATGTCCCATGTCCATCACTCCTAGTCATAAAACACTCCCTAGAGTCTTCTGAGGAGCCTGAGAGTGATGGTTGAAGATGTGATGTGTGTGTGTTGAAGATGTGATGTGTTTCCTTTCAGCTGGGAGTACTGGAGCTTTATCCTGTTCTCTCTAGCTTGGGGCAAGGCAAACACTTCCCTAATCCCTCCTGGGAGGAAAGGAGTCTGCCCAGCTCAGATAACATCCCTGGCTTTCTCCTGTGGACTTTTCAACCCTTTAATACTCTTCCTCCATTCATGAATTCCCAGTGCACATTGATCTTTCTTACTGCTTTGTCTTAACAGGACTTTGTGTTGGGCCCTAGCCGAGGGGTTTCATATGGAGTTGGTATGCCTACAGATCTCTTGCATCACCAGCCAGGAAGCACTATGTCAAGGCTGGCATATGGGCAATCGCCAGTGGGTCTCTATGCCCAGAATCAACCTCTTCCAGCAGGTAGGTGCATAGGAGAGCAAAAAATATTTCACCTCTTTATGAATCTTTTCTGTGAGATAGTCCTATGCAGGTCTGTGTACTTTCTCCTTTTGCCTGTCATGTCTAGGTACAGTGATGAACGGTCATTCTGGAGCTATGGGGTGCAGCAGTAGCTGTGACTGCTCTCCCTGTTTTTCTTCCTCTTGCAGGTGGCCCTCGCCTGGATACATCCTACAGACCAGTACGCATGCCACTGGGAAAACTGGTTCAGAGCCGCCCTCCCTACAGTGGTGTGCTGCCTCCAGGGATGGGGAGCATGATGGGCATTGACCCCTCCTACAAGCCAGCAGTGTACAGGCAGCAGCCTCCAGTGTCCCAAGGACAGATACTGAGGCAGCAGCTGCAAGCAAAGTTGGTAAGTCAGAGCTGTGCTCTTGCTGTTGCTGACTGCACAGTGTAGCGTGGCCAGGCTGTTCGGTGCTGTCCCTTTTAGCCAGAACTTCCCAACTCTGTATCTGCTCTGGAAAGATGTTGTTTCCTGTGTCTGTTCCTCTGGTGTCATCTGCTTTGTGGGCCCATGACACTAACAGTTGGAAGGGGGTGTCATGGGGTGGCTGCTGGGGAGTGAGAGGGGCATGTCCTGGCTGGGGGTGGCAGGTTTTTTAGCGGTCTGTTTGTCCCAGGTCAGGGTGAGACAGAAGTCATGAGTACATGCCTGCTGTGCAGCAACCTCATAGGTTAAGCAATGAAGCCACTTGTCTGGTTTTGTGAGAGCTGCTGAGAAGAGAGCAGCAGTGTTCCTGCCCTTTGGAGATGTTGGAAAAAGTGTTTCTCTCTTGCCTTCCAGCAGGGCCAGGGCATAATGGGCCAGCAGCCCGTGCGCCAAATGGCTCCAACCCCGTCTTATGGAGCTCTGCAGCCCTCCCAGGTAAGTTGCAGTGACTGCAGGTAGGGCTGGAATCTGCCTCCAGCACAGGGCAGCAGCTCTGTTCTTGCTGCTAAACCCTGAAAGCTCTTGGCTCTTCTCCCTAATGAGCTTTTCTGTGACAGTATTTACAGGAGGCTGATGTCCTATGTTCTGTATTCCTTTTCACCCTGTGACTAAAAAAGGCCTTTTTGTTTCATTTCAGGGTTACACTCCTTACGTCTCCCACATAGGCCTTCAGCAGCACCCCTCCCAGTCAGGCACGATGGTACCTCCAACCTATTCTGGTCAGCCCTATCAGAATTCCCACCCCAGCTCTAATCCTGCTCTAGTGGATCCTGTTAGACAGATGCAGCAGAGACCAAGTGGCTACGTGCACCAGCAGGCCCCTGGCTATGGGCACACCTTGGGCAACACACAGAGGTACCTCCTGCCCTATGGGATGTTAATAAGCTCTATTTCGTTAAGGGTTTCCCTGCTCTGCTCACACAACTCCTAACAGGCAACTGTGAAAACCTTTTCTCCATGCTGTTCTTTGCTTCCTCAGAGAAACATCTTTATCCAGCTTTCTGTCCAGGGAAGAAGCAGAGAGATAGGATGAAATTTGGAAATGATAATTGTAGGCAGGAAACTGTGTTGCTAGCCAGAGGAAGATGGCATAGAAAAGTAGGAGGGAAAATTAACTGGGAAAGTTGGAGTTTTGGTTTTAAATCTAACCAGGAGATCACCATCAGAGGGCTAAATCTGAGATTTCTCTTGTTCCTGAGCAGGCATAAGTCCAGCAGGAAAGCCATGCAGAACAGATGATGACTGTTAGTTAGGGCTTCTAGAAAAACAGGTTGTCTTAACCCTTGAGAGGCCCTTGTGTCCCTCACCTTTCTGCAGAGACAGCATGGATTGCAGGGGGCTGTTTGGGCTATCTCATTGATATCAGAAGTTGTGTTTGGATTAAAGAAAGCTGGCTGCATGTGAATCCTTTACTCCTTGAGCTTGTCCTTTTCTCTTGCAGGTTTCCTCATCAGTCAATACAGCAGACCCCCATGATGAGTGGGATGAACCATTTGGGTCCACAGGGAGTCCCCTCAGGAATCCGACCCAGCCAGATCCTTCCTGACCAACAGCAGCAGCAGTACCTGAGGCAGCAGCAGCAACAACAGATGCTGAGGGTGAGTGGTTGCTGACAGGAGGAAGGTTGCTGGAGCTGGAGGAGGCTTGCCCAGTGCTGCTTACCTCTGTCCCTCTGTGTCAGGAAAGATGTCACTCTGTTGGGGGCTGTGTGTGGTAATTTGCTAGACAGTTGTCCCTTCCTTAGAGCTGGCCACTCCTGATGGAGATTCCTGCTGCACTACCTTGTGCCAGTCACCCAGCATGAGCTAAAAGTCTGTTCAATCCTCTGGCCTGTGTCCCACCTCCTCCTGCTCCAGCTGAGCCAGTAGATTATGCAGAAAGTTAGCTGTTGTACAAGTGTGGCAGGAGCTAGAAACAAAGTGAAAAGCCCCCTGTCCACAAAAGAGCAGGAAAGTTGTTCAAGATCATCTTGAGGGACATATCTGCATTTCTCAAGATCAAAATAAGTATTGGTTACAGTTTCCATTGGCAAAAAATCTGGCATGAATCAGTCCACATATCCATTTCTTACAGCAGATGGTGAAAAACTGATCCAAAGCCAACTGTTAGACCCAGCTCTCTAGGTTCAAAGAAGATCACAAGGCATGAGTCAACAGACATGAGTATTCCATGGATTTGCATTATGATCTTATGAATATTAAATTCTCACATGAAATAAAGATACATTTCTAGGAATTATAGAAATGTATTGAATTGACAGAGACACAAATAGTTTAATTGGTGAATGCAATGACTTATGACAAGGCCCAGCAAACCTGTGGAATATGGGGAGACTTTACACAGAGTGCTGAGTCTTTTTGTTCAGAGTGGCCTGAACAGTGGTTCCTGCAGAGAGCTGCAGTCAGCAGTATCTGAGAATTGCTGCCTTGCACTGGACAAGAGAACTGCCTCTGGCATGGTCAGCAGCTTTTAGTCCTTTCGATAAGTAGCACCCTCTGACTGTTCACTTTGAGTTTCTTTCAGCATTCTCCATCACTCATATTTAGAAGAACATGCCTCAGACAAATTGCTGACACTTCTCCTAGCTCAGTAACTTCACATATACCTTCAGCTTTTAGCTGACTTTGCTTGGTTGCTTAAAAAACCCACAAAGGTGGAGTGCCCAGGCTATCCCATGAGTGTGACTCCTGCTGTGTTACCTAAGGTGTGCCAGGTGCTAGAGCTGATTTTCATGATGCAGTGGCTTGTGGAAAGGATGGGTGACCTTTTGATTTGTCATGTGTGGGTTGGTAGACAGCTGCTGCAAGAAGGTAGGATGTGAAATTGGTATCCTGGCTCATTTAGTCAGTCATCTGCTTTCTTGTGTGCCCAGGTCGCAGCATCCATGTCAGGAACCTGTGACCAGACTGGTAGAACTTGGAGGGCTGTTCTAGAAACTCATTTCCTTTGGCTTGAATCCTTGATCCAATGTGTTCATGACTGGTTTTTGTATGAATTATTGTTGTCCACTGTGTCATGTTTACCGGCTGTTCTATCTCGCTGTTCTTTGCCCAATGTACATTCCTAGGAAGCACTTGCAGCTTCCAAAGGTCAGGTTTTCATAACCTTCTTTCATAAGACACTGTTCCTTCTCCTGATTGTATTTTTGTTTGTTTTCTGAGTCTGTTCAAGGTTTGAACCTTGTCCTTTTGAGCCAGTGGTTGGAGCTGTACCTGCCATCACCACGTTGGGTTTGTTATGACAGCATTAGTATTTTTTTATTTCTGCTAGGAATTTTTTTTTTTCATCTAGAGAGTTAAAAACTGCATTGACAGATGGGAGAATTGTCTGAAAATTAGGAGAAATGAAAAACCTTGAGATTTATGGGTATGTTCTGACTCCCAACACACTGAATATTCTTCTCAGCATAACTAATTCTGTAAACATTTGGGTTTGAGCACTGAATCCAGTTTTATCCACATCCTTTTATTGAAGTGTAACACCAGCTGTCATGAGTGGCAGGGGAGGACAGCAAGATAGATTGAAGAGTTGGGGGACATGATTGAGAAGGAAAGTCTGAAATAGCTGGATGTGTTGTATTAGAGAGACAAAGACAACAGGAGAGATAAGTCTCCAATTTTTTTATCTTAAAAAGAACGGAAAAATACTTCTTATCTCTTCTTGTCCCTAGGCTGTAGGACCAGAAAATGGCCTTAAAACACAACATGTGAAATTCAGGGTAGAGATTAGGGAAAACTCCAGTAGTAGGAGTAGCTGACCTGGAGTGGACTGTGTAAGGAGATTATAGGAGCTCTGTTGCTACCTCTGAAAAGAATCTGAGAATGAGTCAGGCAAATACTCATTATTCATTATTGCTGATCATAACCAGGAGGCAAGAGATGAACCAGCCAGCCTTTTGAGTTCTTAGTTTTCTATTCTTGCACCTTGTTTGCTCCTAGTAATGACCAGTAGACTCGGAGTTCTCTTCCTGTCATCTGTCAATACCTCATCTTGCAGAAAACTTTGTTGCTGTCTCTGTATTTCTTACCATTTCTCAGCCTGGGGTGGAGTCCTGGTGAAATCTATAAGGAAAATGGTGTATGAGGGTGTTTTACTGCATGGAACATCACTCCTCCTTAAGTCCTTGCCGTGCCCCAGTGCTGTGTGCATTGCCCTGACAGTTCCCTGATGGTCCCTTCTCTTTTGTCTTCACAGCAGCAGCAGCAACAGCAGCAGGAACAACAACAGCAGCAGCAACAGCAGCAGCAGCAGCCCCAGGCACCGCAGCCCCAGCCCCAGCAGCAGCCCCAGGTGTCCACAGTGCCTCAGCCACAGGCGCAGGGCCAGCCCCCGGGGCTGGGGATGCAGGCTCTTCCCCCCCAGCAGCCCATTGTGAGTGTTCCCTGGAGGCACAGGGACGTGATCCAGCACAGATCCAGCAGTGCTCCACCTGCATCCCCCCCTTTCTCCCTCCCTGAGCTTCCCAGGGCCTGTGTGAATGCTGAGCCTGCCAGCCAGGTGGTGTGGCTATAACTGTGTTTCTCTCTTTACAGTTCCAGCGCCAGGGCCTTCAGCAGACACAGCAGCAGCAGCAAACAGCTGCTCTGGTTCGACAGCTTCAGCAGCAGCTTTCCAGTAAGCCTGAGTGTTCTTGATCCTGTTGCTAGTCTCCTCCCTGCTGTTTTCTGTTGCAGGTACTCTGGTGTAGAGAAGCAAGGCCGAGCCAGGCTGTCTGTCTGAGGACATAAATTATGCTGGCAGGGAGGTGGTGGCATCAGGACTTAGAGCTACCAGCCCAAGGGGACACAGCAGCAGGGAGGGCAGTGCTTGCCAGCCTCTGAGCAACCTTCCAGACCTTCCTCCTGCTGCCTGCAGAGGGACAAGGGAGCTGAGCTTTTGTAGGGACTACCACACAGCTCTCCTGAAAGGATCCAGTGTGCAGCTTTAAGATCAGCTGGGGGTATTTTCTCTGCTGCAGGTAACCTCTGAGGGGCACAGGGAGGCTGTAATCCTGGAGCAGTCACTTGGTGGATGACCCAGAGACACTGTGGTTGTGTTGTGAGCCAGACAAGACTTCTTGGAGGCAGGAGGGGTATTCTGGGGAGTGTAGCTGCACACTTGCTGTGTTTGTGGTCGTCACAACAGGGTAATGGCATAGATGTTGTTCAGAATGGCACTGTATTTCTGTAATCTGTATTGAGTTACTGGCTGGAGGATCACAGTACAGAATTCAGGGTCTATGCTGTTCCCTTCTGAATTGCTGTCATTGTCTTTTGTCCACCTTACTGGCTTTTCTGCTGTAAAAGTGGCAAAAATGCTGTGAAAATGTTCAGAAATGGACTGCATTTGGACCCCAGTTGATAGGGGTTTTTTTTGTTTGGGGTTTTTTTTGTTTGCACTGAGAGTGAGACTGTGCCAGATCTGGTAATGTGTGGAGTGAGGGACTTGGAAACTGTGCTTATATGTGTTCCCTGATGGAAAATTCTTAGTCCTTGTGGCCAAAAACCTCCCCAAACCGGGTTTTAATGTGCTAAGCTTCCCACTAGCCTGATTAACAAATGATAAGTCTGTGCCAGAGGATCTCAGCTGGGACATTCAAGTATAGGAAGACCTTGTATAAGAATCTGAATATAGCAAAACAGCCATATTTTTGTAGCCTTTTTGTTCAGCAAATAGAGCTGTTGTATCTGGAATAGATGTGTGGGTCCAATGCAGCCTTGTGTCAGCATTCAGCTTCCATGATATGTCCTTGGATTTGCATCACAACCCCCTGGAAGCACCTGGAGTTCTTATTTGTAGTGTCAGGGATGGAGTGGAAAGCAGGAAGTAAACCAAGACCAGCCTGCAGGAGGGAGACAAGGGTGTTTTGGGCTTGGGATAGGTTGCTTTAGGAGGCTCCAGGGTATCCCTGAATGTCCAGAAGAGCTGAGAAGGCAGCAGGCCAGCCACGTTACAGTCATCTCCTTTTACTTAGTGGCTTAGGGTTGCACGTGCTGATGTTGTTTCAGGAAAAAAACCTACAGAATTGTATGTATTGAACAGTACTCATATATACTGTGAGCATTGTAAATCACAAAACAGCAGTCCCAGCAGTTTGGAAGTTCATGAGGTTCTTGAATGTAACTTTACCATGTTTCCTGCCTTTGTGCCATCTGGAAGACCTTTGGGCCTGTATGGAGATACTGACAGGGGAATTTTCCCTGAAACCTTTGGTTTCTGGGAGTGTTTTAGGATGAGTGACACTAGCTAGCTCAGCAGCTTGTGTGGCTGCAGAAGTTGTGTAATTTTATAGAGCTGACTTTCTTTCAAAATCAGAAATAATTAATCCATAAATTCATCCTCCCAGCTACTTGTCACCTTTCAGGGCTTTGTTATGGTCCTCCCGTTCCACCATGAGGGATGGAGAGATTTTCACTTGAAGCTTCAGGATCAGGACTAGAATGTATCTCTCTCTTCCTGAAAGAATGTGGGATCCTGGCTGTGGTGCTGCCCAGAGGCTCAGGCATATCTGCAGCACAGGGAGTACCATAGTGGTTACATTTTCCCCCTCATGCCCTGTGACACTCCTCATACTGGACTGGTGACGTGGGGAGGGGAATCTCTTTCCTGAACTACACCTTGTGACTGTTTATCTTTATCTTGACCTCAACAGATACGCAGACACAGCAGAACAACAACCCATTTGGACGCTACTGACCTGTGGCACTTCAGCCTGATTCAGGAGGGAGACATCACTGTGGATGGATACAGCCTCTTCAGCCTGACCCACACTCTGAGGCAGCCCCCAGCCTCTGTCCTTGTGCCCCCAGTGCTGCTGCTGTCTGTCTCACAGGGAGATGCCAGGAGGAGCATTTTATTGTACAGAGAAAAGTGTTTTTACTATCCAATTTCTACAAATGTTTATGGAGATCCCTTGTGGCTGATAGTCTCCCTTCCCACTTTGGTTTCAGTTTTTACTCAGTTTTTAGTATTTTTGTTAAAATAATGATTAAGACATTGTAAAATTTTGTACTTTATTTATACCAGATGAACTCCATACTGCAGACATTCTCGGATGAATACAGAGAGCTTACTTTGCAAACTGAGTGTGTATTCAGAGCCTGCCTTTCCTCCTCAGCACTCCTCCCAGTACAGCCCAGCAGCACCCTCCACACATGGTCTTCATCTCTTCCTCAATAGAACTAATGTCTGCATTTTTAGCTTTTGTGAAGGCTAAACAATTTCGTTTGGGAAGGAAAGCTCTTCCCTGTTTATTTCATAAGCTGATGTTCACATACTTGCAAAGGTTTGTACAAGCTTTGTTGGATTTATATGTTGATTAAGGGCTTTACTGGTAGTCCTGTGCATGTTCTGCCAGGAGGCTGCTATAAAGTGAAGAGGGACTTGTATTGCAGGGTAATTCTGAGCTCTAACAAGCCCAGCTTCCCCCACCACAGCAGTTACAGAGATGCTCAAGCTCCTTACCTCTGCAGTCTAGGAGGAGCTGCAGACTGAGTGCACTCACAGTGCTGCTTTTTTGCTTCTCATCATAGCAAGGTTTGGCTGATAAGCACCAAGGCTCCTCTGTTAGCTCCTTCCTGATAGCCAGGGTTTCTCTGCATGGGAGATGTGCATTTTAAACTTCTGCCCTGCTTAGTGCAGCCTGCTGGCATGAGGTCTAATCTTGATGGTTGTTACTTGTGCTGTCTGTTGAACCTGGAAGCCACCAGCACTTTTCTTCTTTCTTGGGTTCTCCCTCAGGAGTTGGACCTGTGGTCCCTGTGGTAGCTTTTCTTCACCAGCCTCTTCTTCTGTCCCATCTGTGTGGGATAGGGTGAGGCCACAAGGGCTCAGCAAAGAGCTGCACCTTATCTTCATGTGAGACCAAATGGTGCTGGAGGGTGGAACACTGCATGAAGGCAAGCTCAGAGAACTGGGAGGGATGGCAGTGCCCCTTGTCATCATTGATGGGCCTGTGTGCTGTCCCAAGAGCTGGAGCTTGAGCCCTTTCCTCATTGGGAGCACACGTGAAGCAGTTCTCTGGGGCTTGCTTGGCATTGCACCCTCTCTGCCCTGCTTGTCCCCAAACACTTGCACCTATGCCAAGCACTTGCCATGTGGCTCCAGGACCGATGGAAGGTGTTCCTGGCCAGGCCTGATGGAGGGGACTGAGTTGTTCATTGGGAAAGAGAGTTGCTCCTTCTGCATCCCTGCTTGTCCCCTTCCATGCCGATCAGCCTGGGGTACAGCTTTGAGCTGGCTGCTTGCATTCCCCCTCTTCCCCCTGCCCCCAGGGACTCTGCTTGCCGGCAGCCCGTGCTCGGTGACCCAGAGATGGACGCCCTGCTGCTGGCCAGGGCTGTGTCAGGCACCCCCTGCTCGAAGGGGCTGCGGCAGCAGGAGTCTGTTCCCCTCATCCTGCCGGGGAGGGCGGACACGGGGAGGCCACAGCCTGGGGACACCGGGCACTGTCTCTACCCACAACATGCCCCTCTTCTTGGTGTGTACGGTCATGGCCGACAGCCCTCTCCTCTGCCGGCCCTGGGAGGCAGCTGAGCCTGCGCCAAGCGGCATCTTGGATGCTCCTTCTGCATCGCTGCCGCGACGGAGGTGGGAGGGGGGCGGCTCTGCAGCAGCCGGAGCGGGCTGGGAGGCAGCACCGCCGTGGTGGCTGCACAGGGGTGCGCTGGGGTGGCCCTCGCACGGCAGCTGCGGCGAGACCGGAGTGCTGCAGACAACACAGAGTCGGGTATTGGCCTCCTGCTGTGGGCTCTGATGGGGGGATCTGGTAAAAGCACCCTAGGAGCCACCCTGCCTTCCTGGGGGAAAAGGGATGACTTGTCCCTTCTTGCTGCCACGGGCCCCTTTATTGCATGGCCCAGCAACAGGGCTGCTGGCCCTGCTCTTCCTCTGGAAAAAGGCTTCCCCCAGCTGTGTCGCCTGCTTGGCAGGCCAGGTCTGTGTGGGATGAGCAGCACTCCAGAGCTCTGTTGTGGTGACAGACGCCGGGCTGCCACAGTCTCCAAGATCCCACACAACTCTCGGTGCCTGCCCAGAGGTTTTCAGAGGGTGCAGGAGCTTGCAGGGGGACGTGGGGACCAGTGCAAGACCTGGTCACAGCACAGGGCTGTCTGGGGAGCTGTGCTCTGCCTGGCCTGGCTACGTGCCTTGCAGCTGCTGTGCTGCACATTAGCACTGAGCCGCGGCCGTTTTAAGCAGGTCTGACAGCTTCCAGCCCTTCTGCTCCTTCTCCGAGTCGTGGCTAAACGCTGCTTGTGACAGAGCCAGAGGCAACGGGGGGCATTTTAATACACACTGCCCATTGAGTAATGCACACAGCTGCCCTGCTGCGGCCACCAGTCCAGGGAGGGGCTGGTGTGGGGGTGTGCCTGTTTGATGCTGGGCTCCCTGAAGGCGATGCCACACGGGCTGTGCCCAGCATCTGAGGAGAAGCCTGAGCTTGCAACAAATCTTGATGCATTGGGGTGGATGGAATGGGCTGAAGCAGGCTCTGCCCTACGTATCCACCCCACCCAGCAGCCTGGCACAGAGGGTCCCCATGGACCATACTCTGGACAAAGGTGGCTTGTCAGACACTGTCAGAACTGGTGTTGTGCAAGAAAATCGAACACTGCTCAGTCAAGCAACTGGAGCTGGGCGTGGAGCAGCTGTGTGAGTACCCAGCTCTCCTGCAGTGCTTGTGGTGTGAACTGGACAACAAGGCACTGCTGCAGCCGTGCTTCATGACCCAATCCTGGACTGGTTTTTTTGGGCAGCAGGACCCACACAGCTATGCCTGATGCCCTGCCTGCTGCAGGGCAGCTCTGCATCAGTCCAGGCCCCCCCTACAAGATGCTTCTCAGAGCCAATGCACCCTGATAAGCACAGGACAGGGTTGTGCATCCATCCCAGGCAGTGCTGGACCATGTTGCCTGCTCAACAGCATACTGGGTGGCAGCTTGCAGCTCACCCTCTATATATATAGATGTATATATATATATATATGTATGTATGTATAAATAGGGTGAGCTATATCGGTATAACCTATATACATCCTGTGCATAACAGGCCAGCAACAAAATCAACCAAGCTGCTGACCACCCATAAGCAGTCCCTGGGAGAGGTAGAAGGGCAGGAGAAGCAGGAAAGCTCTGCCCTGCTCTGCAGCAGCAGCTGGAAGGCACTGGGGCAGGTGAAGCCCAACCTGCACTGGGGTACAGGGATCTCCTTGCCACTGCACATTCACAGATTCAGAGCAGGTGCCAGGGGTGTGAAGGGCTGCCATGCAAACATCTTACACAGAAAATGGTGCCTGCTCTGTGGAGACATCGCAGCTGATGCTACCTTGGCAATGGCAGAGGGAGGCAGCAATCAGATACATCCATCAAGACCCAAATCCATGCCCTGTTTCAAATGATTTCTGTAATCCCATCAGGCAAGACTGAAACATTGCTATGGGCAGCGGCAGACTGTAGGAGAGGCGGCTCCTGCTAGGAGGCCATGAGTGGGAGGGGAAAATAGCCCCATCCTGGCCAGGGGAATGACAGAGGTGCTGGGTCTTGCTGCGCAGTGCTGCTGGGAGCCTATGGGGCTGTGGCTGCTGACACTGAAGCCCGGTGCGTGGCAGGGCTGGGCCGGGCCCCAAGGCTGAGGCTGGGATGGGGCACCCCATACTGAGTACCTGCTGAATCCTCCCTAGACCTGCTGGGCACTGCGGAGCAGTACGAGAGGCGGGGACTGCTCCCCTGGCTGTGGGGAAATGTGCTGGGGCTGAAGGGTGTTCCAGCTGCTGTGGGGTGTGCCGGGACAACACGGCCCAGGGCTATGCGAGGGTGGAAAGGGACCTTTGCAGAGGGACTGGGGCAGGCACAGGCTGTAGTGGGGCAGGATTCTGTATGCACAGGACAGTGCAGGATGCCCGGGGCCGTGCCGGGATGCCCCCACAGATGGGGTCGTTTACTGAGGTGGTGCGGGGTGCCCCAGACTGTGCAGGTGTCCCGGTCGGAAAGGTGGGAGTGACCCCCTCCGCCCAGGGCCGATAGCAGGGCACTGCCAGTGCCGTGAGCAGGGCAGGTGTGGGGGGGTCTGGGGGATCCCGGGGTGCAGGTGCGGCTGGTGCCGGTACCCAGAGGGCGCGGTACCGGACTGCGCGGCGCTCGGCGGGTGCGGCATCCCCTCGGCGCAGCGACCGGTGCGGTGCAGGTGCAGGGGCGTGCGGTACCGAGCCCGGCCGGCTCGGCGGCGTGGCCGTGGGATGTCCGATCAGGGCGGTCCCGGTGCCGGTCCCGGTGCCGGTGCGGGGCGGCGCGG
>VXBB01002373.1:257767-274194 GCA_013399915.1 Illadopsis cleaveri
GGGGCCGCGGCGGGGCGGGGGTTAACGGGTGGGGCCGAGCGCGGCGGCGGCGGGTAACGGCGAGGGTTAACGGGGCCGGATGAGCGGCCGCGGCGAGCCGGCGGGTTGCCATGGCGACGTGCTGAAAGGGGGATTGTGCGCCCGCCTCAGCTGCGCGGCCCGCATCCCGGCCCCCGCCCCGCATCCGCCGGGCCGCCCGGTCCCGCTCCGCCCGGCCCGTCAGACCCAGCACAGAGCGGGGAGCAGGGGCTCTCCGGGCTGGAGCGCTCTCACTCCAGGGATTGGGATTCTCCCGAGGGTTGTGGGGTGTCTGTGGTGTGGTGTAGGTGCTGGGGGTACTGGTGTAGGTCCTGGGGGAGTGGGTTATTTGGGGTGCAAGGATGCTCCTGGTGCTGACAGGCATGAGGCTGCTGGTGTGAGCATCCCTGGGTCAAGGGCAGGCAGGAGATCCCCTTGGCTCAGTTTATTTGGCATAGCATTAGGAATGACATTAGCCATTGGGCTCCTGGAGTGAAAGGACATTCCCTGTTTCTCTCTTGGGCCAGGGACCGAGTTGGAGGCAGGCTTGCTGTCAAACAGCTGGCTGTACTCATCCCTGAGCAGGGCAGCAGGCCAGATATCCATTCATCCATCTACCCACCTGTCCCTGAGCAGGGTGGTGGGTGCAGGGGTTGCTGGTGGTCCCAGCAATGTGCTGTGGCTGGAGTTGGCACCGTTCACCTGAGCTTGGCTCCCTCGTGCTCGAAGCCATGGGGCAGGACAGGCAGGGTGGATGATGGTCTGTGCTGGGGTCTGTCTGCATCCGGTGCTGTCAGCAACAAGGGAGAGAAATGATGAGGGACCCCAGGCCCTTGTCCAGCCAGTCACTTTCTCGATTACACTCTCCCAAATGGTGACACCTCCTTATGCCTCTACCAGCAGCCTTTCCCAAGGCCACAGACCTCCCTTAGGGAGGTGGCTCTGACATGACATCCCTGAAAGGCTGGGATTTTCCTTACATCCTTTGAGAGTGCCTCTTCTGATGCTGCTTCTGGCTCGGCCCCAGGTGATGGCAGAGCCAGCTCCCCACGAGCCCCTGTGCTGGTCATGCTTTGTGTCAGCCTGGTGGGACCTTTCTTTCTCTGCAAACCAGGCTCCTCTGTGGAATTGGCAGCATCTGCCAGCTGGGTAAGGAGTGGATGTGTCCTCAGAGAGGGAGCTGCTGGTTGCTGAGGCAGGAGTCACTCTTAGCTCTGGGAAATGCCTGTGCCAGGGGTGCACCCAAGCCCCCATGCCAACACCTGGTGCAGGGCTGGGCACCCAGAGGTCCCCATTGGAACCAGAGCTCTTCCTGCTCTGTAGGCTGCAGGTGGCCGCCACCAGAGCTGGTGTCTGCAAAATGGTTAAAGGCTGACATTTAGAGGTCACACTTTTAGCACTGTGCATGTGTTTGCTTCATTTGCATTTGCAGTTAGCCCGGCTTGAGGCTTTGCCACTCGCATGTGCAGTTGCCATGGTTACGCGTGCAGTCGGGATGTGGAGTTTGGTTGGACACCTGCAAACACGCAGCTCTCAACCTCCAGAGCACAAGCAGGAGCTGCCAAGGTGCAGGGCAGCCCCTGGACATGGGTGTGAGGGGGCCCTGCACAGCGCTGTGCTGAGCACATGGGAGCTGCAGTGCCCATCTTGGCAGGGTCTGCACGGTGCTGCCTTGCACAGCCTCCAATTACCCACACTCGACAGCAGCCAGCATCTAGGGCAGCCTTGTTAGAGAGGAAGGTTGAGTCCATGCCAAGGGGGTTGCCCTGCCCTTTTCATCTGGGGATGTCTCTTTTCCAGACCCTGTGTAGATGCTTTTGTCCCAAAGGGCTGGAGGGAAGGTGCTCGAGAGCTGGGTGGTGAGGGCAGCCAGAACCTGGGAGTCATGAGTGGAGCTACTGAGCAGGCTGCCCAGGGACAGGGGCCTGCCAAAGCTTCAGAAGGCAGCGTGAGAATTGGCAGAGCACAGTGCTGAGGCTCCAGATGTGGTGGCTGTGTCTGTCCTGGCTCTCTGTGGGGGCTGCTCTGGGTGCTCACGTCCAACACAGACAGGGATTTGTTCCAGGTGTCTTTTGATCAGGATCACATCCGCCAGCAAGAGCAAGGAGATAGTGACTGCCAAAATCCTCTGGCAGGTCCATGTTGGCCTTTGTGTCAAGGGAGGAGGTGTTTTAGGACAGCTGATAAGAAAGGGACCTCGAGGTCATCAAGTTTCTCAGCTCCATCTAAACAATTCCCAAACAGCATCAGCTCAGCCAGCTCCTAAACCCCCCAGCCACAGCAAGTCTGCTGCCTCCCAAGCAATTTGCTGCCATCTTCCTGTATCCTGCCTTCTAGAAGCTATTTCTTTGCAGCAGGCAGGGGAGAAAGGAAGCTCTCTTGGCTGTCCAGGAGCTACTGTGGCCTCAGAGCAGTGTGGAAGTGTCCATGCTGCACTGGTGGCAGCTGGAGGGATCCAGTAACAGTAGAAGGGTGGAAGGATGGTGGGAAGTGGTGGGGATGGGGACATGGAACGTGTGTCTGTGCAACAAGTTGTGGAGCTGCAGAGGAGCCTGTGGAATCTCAGAGCAGAGCACAGTGGGTCTGTGTATCTGCCATCCTGGGGCTGTGCACCAAGTGCAGAGGGATGGGGCAGGGACAGCTTGGCTCTGTCCTTAGAACTCCCAGTGCCACTGGGATGGAGGTTACCGGCTCCCTGTGGGATCCCAGATGCCCTGCTGTGGTCTGTGGTTATTGGCTGCCACTGACAGTGCTTTGAAAGGCAGCCAAGGGCGTTGTGGCTCTGGGTCGGTGCAGACAGGAGGTGGTCACAGGCAGCACGGGGCACGTCAGCAGGAGGAGGCAGGTTGGATCCTGGTACCAGGACACTGGAGGAGAGCTGGGGCTGAGGACTGAGCTGAGCTGAGCTGGGTGGTGCTGGATGGGGGCCTGAATGCTCTGGTGGTCTCCTACCATGATACTCCCCGGAGCTGGGGGCAGGGAGCAGGCTGTGACCAGCACTGTGTGCTGCTGGCCTCAGCAGGATTCTGCTGTGGGTGTGAGGGGAATGAATAAATGGTCCTGCAATTGCCAGAGCTGCCAGTTTGAACCCACATCATTCAAACCCTGGAGCGAGTCTGACTGAGAGGAAACAGGGATGAAGAGGGAGCAGTGGAAAGACATGGGTGCTTCTGGCTGCAGCTGCCGGGTCCTGTCTGGTTTGTGTAGCTCCTGGAAGTTTTCCCTGGGTGGGAGGTTATGTGCAGTTTGGAGGCTTGTCTGGGCTCAGTAGTCATGTGGTATCGCAGTCCAGGATGAAACCTGGGTTCCTGCTAAGTCTTGAAGTTGTGTGTGGAAACTCTGCCCTTGCATTATATTCCTTTTGCCATGTTGTCTGCCTGGCAGTAGGGACAGCACGTGGCAGGGGCTGTCTGTGAGCAAGATTTTGTGCTGGGGAGTGCTGTTTGGGATGAGACCGCCTTGGCAAGGAGCTCAGAGGACTGTTGGTGAAGAAGCCTTGCTCCTGACACTGCAAAATGCAGAACAGTGGAGTAACATCTGTTATTTTCAAATTGCATCTCACTGCGAGCATATCCTGTAAGGTGCCTGGCAAGCAGAGCTGAAACTCTGCCTGGTGGCCAGATGCTCTGGCCATGCCAGCAGAGCAGGTGGCAAAGTTTGGGAAAGGTTGCAGAGAGAGTGTGTTACAGGGCTTGTACGGGGCATGAGCCTTGTTTGGGTCTGGGCCTGGGCTGCTGAGGGCAAGGATGGATGGGAAAAGTTTGGTCAGGAGGCTTCTGAGATGGGCCTGGGTGGGGATGGCTGGGAATGCCCTTTTGTGATGATCAGGGGCTGCAGGGACTTGGCCTTCATCAAGCAGTTGGTGCTTGATGAAGGAGTGGGAGAAGACAGCCAAGTCTGTAACGTGGCCAAAATGTCTGTGTGGCACCCCATGGAGGTGGTCCTGTCCATGTCCTGCTGCTGGCACCCTGTGCTAAAGGAGTTGTGAAGGTGAATGTGTGACTCCAACTGTCTTTGTGTCTTTCTTCTACCCTCACATAACTTTGGGCACCACTGAGCAACCTGAGGACCCATGGGACAGTGATGGGGGAGAAGGACAGGAGTTGCTCTGTATTTCTGTCTCCAGAGCTGCCCACGGGGAGCTCAGGAGAGATGTGTGGGTGTTGAGATCATTGTGGAGTCAAATTCCTGGAAGTTGCAGCAGAGCTGGTCAGAGGTCTGGTGGCCTCTCTGCAAAAAAAATGGCTAAATAAAGCAGGGTTCTTCAGCCTGGACAAGAAACAACAGAAGATGGATAAGATGTGTCTACAGGAGGCCAGGAGAGAAGTGATAGAGGTTAACTGTTCATTGTTTATTTTCATACAAGTACAAGGTCACATCAAATTAAGCTCTCAGGAGGTGCCAAACAGGAGGAGGGGCATTGGCTCTTGCAGATGTGCTATCAAATCACAGTCCTCAGAACAAGGTGTCATGAACAGCAAAACCTTGCATTAGTTTCAGGAGAAATGAGATGATTTCAAGAAGGACAGGAGGTTCCCCCAGAAGTAATAAATACACTGAGATCCACCTCTGGCTTGGGCAGCTGCTGAGCTGTGAATTACTTGTGCTTCTGACTGCTTGCAAGTACACAGAGCAAGGTGGATTTTTGGTCTGCTTTGTTATTTTCATATTTTCATTCTGCCCACCAGAGAGTGTGGAGCTGGGAGGGAGCCCTGGGTTTTGGTAAAGAAGGACGGGTTTATCCTCAGCCAGTTCTGTCATTTAGCTTGGCACAGGGTGACAGATGCATGCTCAGTCCTGTTTCTTGCTGAGAGCATGGGATGTTTCCCCACATGATGGAGGTGCAGCTGCTGGGAGATACAGAACCTGTGCTAAGCACCAAGCCTTGGCTTCACAGGACCCTTTGCTGGAGACCTCTGACAGATACTAATTCAGCTGGTTTGAACATGAATGGCAATATCCCTTCCTGCTGTGTTCCCTGACAGCTCTGCTTCCTCTGGTTCCCTGGGCACAAGGGCATGCTGGCAGCAGAGCTGGAGTCTCATCTTAGTGCTGTCCCAATTCCCTGCTACTTGCTGCACATGATAGGCACTGTGGGATCACCAGGGATCTGATCTTCATCTCTCCCTTCTCCAGTCCCCTGTTTCTGCCTGTTCTCATACACATCAGGAAACATCAGTGTCAGTTTTTTTCCTGGTTTTATCCTCAAATGGGAAAAGACTCATGTCCTGCTACCCATGAGGGTCCAGTTCACCCTTACTTTGGCAAGTGTGGGTTGCCAAAGGGCTCCTCCCCAGCTCCTGAGCAGTCCAGAGACATGCAAGGACAACAGGGAGATGCGAGCCTTGGCTTGGGAGCAGTTGGCTTTTTATGGGAGAAGTGGACTTGGAGAGGAGGATGCAGGAATGAGCTGGGGATCCAGCAGTCCCCCGTGGGTTTTGGCTGGCAGGCAGCAGTATGAGGTCAAGTGAGGTTGTTGCTTCTGAAGAGGATGCTGTTTCTCATCCTTATGAATTCCAGGAGAACTGAGGGAAGTGTCCAGCCAGCAGCACAAGGGTGTCCTTGCAACCACAAACCAAAATCTCCCTTGGATAGCAGCTTTCCTGTGCCTCAAGGGAGAAACAATCTCTGTTTCTGTCCTGTCTTTTTGGTCTCTGTTGCCACTGGGGTCTCTGGATGAGAATCTGAGACTGCAGATTTGGACAGGGAGCTGCTGTATTTTGATGCTCACGACTTTAGGAGAAGCTAATTGGTTGGCTACTCTTTGTAACAAAAAAACTCGTCCTGTGTCCGCCGGGAGCCATGCTTCCAAGTGGGCATCTGCTGAGGCAGAGCTGTGCCCAGGGACCTCTGAGGAGCAGCAGGGAGCATGAGAGCCGTCTTGGCACTTGAACTTGACTTTCCTTGGCATTGTTGGTCCTTGCAGCATGCCTGTCTGTCCTGCTTCATTCTGGTCTGCTCCCTCTGGGGAGACAGGGTATCCCCAGGCTGCCTGATTTGCTCCGGTCCAGCTTATTTCTTAACATGAGGTGGTATTTGCAGTAAAACACATTAAAGGATTTTTTTTTTTGCCAGAGGTTTTAGGCTTTCTGCTTTTTTTGTGCTTGAAGATAGAAAATATGGGAGGATAAATTTACAAGGGAAAATAGAAAATACATTTTGGATTAAATTTGAATGGGTTTCCTTTCTAGCTGCTGGCTTTCCTGACCTACAGTCTCTAGTGAGCCCTGGCTGCATGAGCAAGACTTTGTGGAGCTGCTGTGGCTGCAGGCTCCAGTCCAGGGTGCTTCCATGGTCTTCTGCTTAGTCACACCAGCTTTGGTTTTGGTTTGGGAAGGTGAGCAGCTGATGGCCTTGTTGAGGGCAGGCTCCCCTGCTTAAGGAAGCTGCTCCTCTTAGTTGGGTGGAGGCTGTGGTGGGTTTGGGCTGCACCATGGGCTGCACTGCACACTTGGGCTGTCTGAGGTCCTTCTGGGGTGACAGACACCACATCTGTCTGGGCTGCCAGCTGTGCACACAGCCCGTGCTGGTGGTGGTCTCTGGCTGTGACAACTGTATAAACTCTTTAGGTTGCTTGCTGGAGCACATACCAGATCTGTGTGTTTCCAGAATTCCTGGGAAAGCCTGCAGGGTTTCTGGGGAAACCAGTAACTCTGGGATGGGCTCTTATCTCATTCAGCTGCAGATGGGCGGTTTTGGACTCTGTGAGCCAGGGGCCCCAGGGCTCCCCTGGCCCTGATGTTGCCCCGAGCCGATGCCGCCTGTGCCTGCCGGGGCTTTGCCCAGCAGCTCCTCCAGAGCTCCAGCCGTCATCCCGGCGCTCAGCAGCGGGGTGGGGCGGGCGGGAAGGCAGATGTGCAGAGGGGGAGGGCGGCTTTCTCTAGCACCTGTGCCTTATTCTGGAGCGTGCGAGTGTGAAATTCAATTTGTAGATAAGTCGCGGCTGGTGAGGAACACAGGCCACAGTGTGTGCCGGAGCCAGGCGGTGTCTGGGAGCAGCGCGGCCGGCATGCACAGCATGTCCTGCCTGCCAGCTCTTGCGGAGGCTGACGTCAGCCTGGAGGAGCGGTGGCTGCTGCAGGATGTGGCTGCTTGACGCTGTGTCATGTTGGCTCTGGGTGTGCGGCCCGGGCTCCCGCAGGAGCTCTGCCAAGAGGTGCTGCCCCGGGACGGTGTCCCCTGCCCTCCCGTGCAGCCGGGAGGGAAAGGGAGCTGCTGCCCTCTGCCACCGGCAGCTTGCAGGGTGGTGATGTGGATGGATGGAGGAGAACATGGTGCTTCCAGCAACCATGGCATTTTCCCGCCCCCACATCTGGATCTTTCTGATGTTTCCAGTGAAACCTGCTTGCTGGTGGGAGCAGAGGGAATGTGCATCACAGCATTAGCAAATGCAGCTTGCACTGACCCATGCTCTGTCCTACCTGTGCTTTGCTACCAGTGGTCACTGCTCCCCATCTCCTGCCCCAGTCTGGCTATGGGTATCTCACTCCCTGCTTCACAGAGAGCAGCCCTCTGGTGTAAGTGAACAGTCCAGGGCTGTGAGGAGGGATGCATGGTCTCCCAGGCCAGCCAAGGCAGAGCAGGGACTAATTGTGCCCCCAGGCAAGCTGCAGTGTCATGGAGCAGTGGGTCACTGCTGATGCCAGTAGCCTCAAAGGGACATTTGCAATATGGTCAGAAAATCACATCTGGTCTTTGGTCAGGGCCACTCACACTAACATAAAACTCAGCATCTAGAGTCCAGTGGGATGTGCTGGGGCACACAGTAGGGTCATGGGCTGCAGTTCAGCTGGGGCATCTCTCTGCCACAGGACAGGACCTGGAGCTCTCCCAGCTATGGGAAACTTGGGAGCATGGGATGGCACAGCCCTGCATCCCAGACTCTGGGCACCTGTGTCTGTGCAGAGCCTGTCTGCTGTTTCACCTGGCAGTAGGGACTACTGTAACAAGGTGGAGGTGGTGTGGACAGTCAGACATCTCCTGGGATGGCTTTCCTGAGCAAAGACCCTGCAGTGAGGAAACAATTTGGTGCTGGACTGCAATGCTTGGGGTTTTTTGCATCCTGAGAGAGCACACATGGCTCTGCTGCCTGCACTGTGACCCTTGAGGGGTGGCTCTGTCAGGATGGCTCACACCACCCCTTGCACAGGGATGTGCTCTCCCCATAGAGCCACCTTGCTCCATGGGCTTGGTATCTCATGGTACAAGTCAAGGTGCTGGTAGCACATGGTACAATATGCATGTACACACTGTACACTGCCAGATAACTTGTAACCTTATCTCTTCACAAGAAAACGTATTATGTCATGTTTCAGCTTGTGTGCAAAAGTTAGTTCCTGCTTGTCTACAGCTATTTCATCTTTGTTCTTTGTCCTGGGTTTTATTACCTTTAGCCCAGATTACTTCCACGACTTGTTACACAATTCTGCCTTGTAAAACCTTTCTGAGCTGATAGAGTGGAGTGATGTTAGGCAGAAATGGGTGGTTGGGGCAGATGTTGGTAAAAGAAGCAGTCCTTTACTGGCTCTGCTGCTGAAACCAGAGGCTCCAAAGCCACCATCTGAATTTCTACCCTTGATTAAGTGGATTTGGCTTCCTGCTTTGAGTCAGTAAAAGTGAAACATTGACAACTTATTTTGGATGTAGCTGTACCCATTCAGAACACTCTTGGAATTTGTTGCCCACCCTCCCTAATCACATTTGCAGGAAGTCCAAGTATTTTAAGCTGCAGTCGGTTCCTCTCTGCCCAGCCCACCTCCTTACATTTTTAGAGCCTCCCCCAGACCACACTAGTCCACGGAAAGCATTGGCTGTGCACACACTCGCCCTGCCTGCAGCCACTGATTCTCAGCTTTCCTTGGAGCTTGTGTGAGATGTCTTGAGCTGTTCTAGCACAGGTGGTGGTATGGGTAGGACAGAGCTTTGTGCAAGTTGCCCATGGCCCATTGGCTGTGGGAGCTCCATGTCCTTTGCGTGGCTGGGTGCCCAGAAAAGAGCTTGACAGGCTGGGGTATGACAGAGTTTTGGGGAAGGACATTGCATCAGCAACTTGGTTTCATACTTGCCTCTTAGTTTCAGGCGTTTTAGAAATGGGGGTGTCATTGAGCCAGCCTCTTTGGGTAACCAAAGTCTGCTTGCTTTATTAAATCTGCTTTTGCTAACATAAGAAATATGAATGTGTTTGGACTTAGACTTTTAGAAGCTTATTGATAAGAGCCTTGTGCTTGTGTAATTGTTGCCTAACACAGTTCAGTCATAACAAACCATGTTAACTTTAAAAATGGCCCCTGTTCGCCATGGTAGTTTTCAGGACAATTATTTAGGAGAGGAGGCATCACTCTGGCAGATGTGAGGGGGAGGGTGCTGAGCAGGTGGGATAATGTCAATGTGCAACTTCCTGAAGCTGGAGAAGGAAGTGAGGGGAATGCTGCTGGTGGAGTCAGCTCTCTCTTTGCTGGGTGAGATTGGCACTTGGGCTGCTAGCTGTGGAGTGTTGATCACAGATTTGAGGGAGATTATATTGCCTTGGAGTAGGTGCCTGGTGCTTGTTTGTGATGTGTGGGAGAGTGAGCGAGTTGTCTTGGCATGAACTTTGTGCTGGTGCCAAGGGCTTGCTGAAAGCAGATTGTCAGCTCACTCCTGAGTACTCGTCTGGAAATCCCAGGGTTCTGTGGATGCACTTTTGCATTGTCAGTCACCTGTCTGCACAAAGCCAGAGGTGGAGTAATTCTAACATTTATTTGTGAAGCACTGCATAGAATAGAATAGAATAGAATAGAACAGAATAGAATAGAATAGAATAGAATAGAATAGAATAGAATAGAATAGAATAGAATAGAATAGAATAATCAGTTGGAACAGATCTATAATCATCCAGAGATCTATGATGGTCATCCCATCCTGGCCCCATTCAGGGCTGACCTAAAATTAAGGCGTGTGGTTAAGGGCGTTGTCCAAATGCCTCTTAAACACTGACAGGCTTGAGGCATCGACCACCTCTCTAGGAAGCCTGTTCCAGTGTTTGACCACCCTCTGGCTAAACAAACGCTTCCTAACGTCCAGTGTAAACCTTCCCCGGCACAGCTTTCAACCATTCCCTAATGTGCTATGGCTGGATACCAGGGAGAAGAGCTCAGCACCTCCCTCTCCTGTGCTCAGGAAGCTGTCAGGAGCCTCGAGGTCGCCCCTCCGCAGGTCCGGAGCTGCGGTTTGCCGGGGTCGGGGGGCCGGCCCCGGGCGGTGCTGACGGGACAGCTCCCGCGGGCTGCGGGAAAGGCTCAGCCTCACACGGGGCTCCGGGAACCAGCCCGGTTCCGCCGCCCCGTCCCTCCTGGCCGAGACAGAGCGATGCCACATCCAGATGTTGCCGGTCGCGGGGAGTCCCGGGGCTGCGAGATCCTCCGGGCCGAGTCAGGCGCTTCCTTCGCTGCGAGTGTAGATTCAGCTGTGCTCGGACAGTGCTTCTGGTTAACCTCTGCCCCTGCAGGCGTTTGTTTGTTCGTTGAAACTAGCAAACAGCAAGGTGAGGGAGAGAAAAGCTGCCGCTACGTATTCATGCTGGGCTCAGGAAAGCCATAAGGTGAGAATATCTAGATTATTTCTATCAATAAATAGGCTACTTCCAGCAGCTATCCCTGAGCCATGTGGGAACCTGCCAGTCCACCAAGAGCTGCTGCCACTGCCCTCTTCCTGTGCTGGCAGAGCCTCCTGCTCACACAGCAGCTGCGGGCTGGGCCACGTGGCCCTGTCTCAGCTTTCCACCAGGCTCCTGGGAAGCAGTGAGTGGGAAGGTCAGTCAGAATCTAGACTAACTCAAGGTGAGCATGTAGCCCACTCCAAAAGACTCCAGGCTTCCAAGCACAGTTATCCTTGGGTCCTCTATAGTGGTCACCTTCTTCTTGCATCAGCAATATTGGGTGCTGACCCCAACACTGTCCCTGCTGCAGTGCTCACGAGCTGTCCTTCAGCAGCATCACCAGTCACAGCTCAGTGACACTGAGAAACCTCCTGCATTTTTGGAGCTCTTGATGCTAAACAAGAGCTGGAAATGATCCAGGTTGTCTCACCTGCTGGGTACCGTGTCTTCTGGAGCCAGGCATCGAGCAGTGTGCTGACATTCAATGCCAAAAATATCTGGAAAGGCTGAAATGTGGGCAAGGGCAAGGTCTGCTTTGCCCCTGGTGTCCTTCCCAAGGCAGGCTTGGCTCCTTCATGAAGAACTCATTAAAGGCCATGGAGCAAATGGTGACAGGCCATATTGCAGCAGGAGGCCTTTGGCACCACAGCAGAAGTGGCTCTTGAAATTGTCTGTTTCTAGGGATTTTGAGTAACATTCTTCTGTTATGAATGGAAGCTCTCGAGGATCTTGGCATGTGTCTGGGAGTTGTCAAAGAGCTTCTGTCCCACATATGTTCGTGCAGCGTTGAGGAACTTAACTGACACTTCTCACGTGGTCCCTGATCCTCTCCCCAGGGCAGAGGATGTGCAGTGGAGTGTCTCATAGGCTTCTGACGTTCAGCTTGCTTTAAATATTGGTGGTACTGTGGGTAGGAGCCAGGAAAGGCAAGGCACAGGGACATATCTTGATGCAAACAAGGGTGAGGTTTGTAACTGTTTTCCCTCTGTCCTGTTAGAGTGACTGCAATGCCTCAATACTGGGGGGGCTGCAGATGTGCCTCAGGAGAAGAGTGAGGTGGGGAACCCTGGACTCTGGGAGAGGCCTCTGCTGAGTAGAGAATGGATGTTTTGGGCTCCATGGTGCTGGGAAGCCTCCTAAGTGCTCTGCTCTGCACCCTAAATGATGAAGGGTTCATGGCCAAGGTGGCTGTGTATACCCAGACCGTGAAAAATGCTGAATGAATGAGGGCAGGGGCAGAGCTGCCAGCCAGGGGAATGAGAAGTGCAGGAGGCTGGGCTGGAGGGGCTGCTGGGAATCACTTGGTCCATCCATCTGCCATGTAGCACCCTTTGCAGATAGCCATGGAGTGCTTTAACTTTTTCTGGTGTACACTTAACTTTTCTTTCTTAATATGGATGTGTCTCCTACCTAGCACAAAAGGGCAGAGTGTTCTGAACTTTTTTGCAGTGGCCTTTGCATGTTATAAAACTGTGCCCTGTGACTTTTCTTGTCTAGACTAATCCAAATCTTCCAAACGTTTCTCCAAAGCTTTTTGATGATCTTGCTGGTCTCCCATGGCCTCTCTCAGTCCAAATCTTTTGGGAAATGAACTGGTTCTCTGGAAAACAGTAAAATTACTTGATGTGTCTTTATGAGCTGAAAGGAGAGTAATTATTTCATGTGCAAGCTGGCCTTTCACACATCCTCCTGTAGGTGCCTTTTTTTGTGGCAATGATATGCTGGCTCACATTCAGTTTGTACTCACCTGTAGCCCTCGTGACCCTTGGGGCAGAACTGCTGCTGTCTTTTCTTCTGTGGCCTGTTTGTGCAAAATTTTACCTCCCTGTGCCTTACAGTCCTGCCCATCATCTCTCAGCCCTTTTCCTACTCTGTCAGGAGCATGTCAAATTCCCATCCTGGCCTCTAAAGTGCTGGGGTGTCACGTGCAGATTTTGAAACGTACTCTGTTCTGTCATTTAGGTCATTCATAGAAAAGCAGAGCAGCAGCAGCAGCAGGGCAGACCTTTCTGAAACCCTACATGCCCCTTTCAGTGTAACTGTGAGCCATCTATCACTGTTCACCAGCTCTGTGATGGACCTGGGAGATGCCCCCACAGTGCTGTGGGACCAGGAAACATCTGCCTGTGGCATGGATGGGTAACCTGGATGAGACCTGCAGGCACAGGGATGCTCTTGAGGGGCTGCTGGGACACAGGGGCACAAGCACATTGGTCCAGTTGTACTGCAGTTTCTCTGCTCCCCAGGGTTTCCTGTGGGGTTTCTGCAGTGTTGCAGGCTGGATGGGATGGGGCTGGGTGAGAGCTGGGATTACTGCCCAGCAGAAGAGAGAAGATGCCAGGAGGGGAGTGGGTCTGGCAGGTGCTGCTGCCTGAGAGTTGAGCTTCTGGAGCACAGGCTGGTGGAAATGTTTGGAGCTCACCTGGAGAAGTTTTTCATGCTGCTTGCTGGGTGCATGGTTTGTTCTGGGGTGCATGGGCTGGCCCTTAGTGAGCACAAGGGGGTCAAATGGTGAGCAGAGCTGCACAAGGCACAGTGGCTGGAGGGTGCAATGGGACATCCTGTCTGCTTGCTGTTGGAAAGAGATCATCCATCCATGCCAGCTGGGTGCTCTGAGGTCTCCATCTGTCCTGGCTCTGAACCTCATGGGACACAGAGCCACAACGTGAGTGTGCTGAACTTGGGGTTGGTGCTCCAGGGCAGGAGGCTGGGCCCCGATGGAGGGTCCAATAGGAGAGCAGGCTGCCTGCTCACATCTCCTCGGCCGCCTGCCAGAGGAGGTGTGGATCCGGCTTGTCTGGCTGGTGTTGAGATGCCTGAATATGCATCTGCCAGAGAGGCTTCCAGAGGATCCCACCCGCCCAGGTTTCCATGGAGAGCGTCTCTTTGTTGAGGAGGAAGCCGTCTGGCAGACAGTGTGGCCGTGGAAATACCTATGGAGCATTTGTTTTCCAAAGCACATGAATAACATCCCCAACAGCTAGCAGCCTCACTTCCTCTGCTCACCCACCAGCGGCCTGGCAGAGCGACCTGGGATGCCTGTGGTGTCTTTATGCTCCCAGTTTCTCACTGCCTGCTTGTCTGAGCATTCCCAGTTTGGCTGTGCCTGCCCAGCCCTGCCTGGTTCATTCCTGGCTGGCAGGCACAGCTCCTGGCATGGGGCTGCAGGCAGGCAGCAGCCCATCTTCACTGGGGGACACATTTGGTTTCCCTGCTGGAGGGAAGGGTGAGAGCGCTGTAGGCGGCAAAACTGGGAAAGTTTTGCTCCCACCTCCCATGGGATGTGAAGGGAATTGCTTCCCTGAACGAAATGTCCTTTCTGTGGTCTCTCAGTTCTTTCTCGTGCTTTGAAAGACTGAGAAGCTTAAGAGCTGTTGAGGCAGCAGGCAGCAATGCAAGGCACATGCAACAACCCACAGTGAAAGGGATTAAGCTTGGGTTTTTATGGCAGTCTGTCAGCATTAAATTAAGGCTAAATTCCCATCCTAAATGTTATGTTAACATGAAGTTACATCAGAAAGCACAGAGCACAGAACAGCAATATGAGGGTATCAGATGTGTTACAGGGGTATTGTAATTATCCCAAATCAGGCATTTGAAACCCAGGGAATTTCAGATATAGGGTTTGCATCCTTTTTTCGGGTTTGTAATTGAAAAAAATCCAAACACGGGAAGGCTTAGAAGCATGTCACTGAGATTGTTTGGGTGCCTTTATTCTGTGCTGCGGGGACATGGGGCAGATGGAGGCAAAGGGTCTTTAAAAAATGATGGAACCAAATGTGGAATTACAAATGTTAAAATACCATGAGTTGTATTTGAGTGTTAAGGCATTGTGGCTCTCCAGGGTAACATTAGGGCTGCTGGGCCTTGACTGTGCATCTCCATATCTGGACATATTTGGCTATCACTAGTGCAGCTCACCTCTGTGCTTCATGCTTTGTAAAACTTGTAATTGGAGACAGCTTTAAAGACCTGTAGCATTGTTTTGTTTAACTTAAGAATGTGTACTTAATTCTTTCTTAGCTTATGCTTTTTTGTCTTCAGATTTCCATGTTTTTTCAGAGCTGGATGAGGATTAAACAAAAAACCCAGAGGAATATCATCATAGCATAATTCTGAGGAGCTGTAGCAAGAAGCTGTTTTTTGGCTGTGCTTTGTAGGAAGAGATTCCTCATTGTGTCAGGACAGGATGGTTACAGTGGGCGTGCGGAAGCTCCACGGATGCAAAGTGGGTTGTGAATTCAGCCCTGTGACTGGTGTGTGCAGCCCAGCTGGGCAGCTGTGTAGTGGCACTGCCTGGTGCCGTGAAATTGCTTTTCTGGAGGAGTTGGTGGAGCAGCAGTGCCCGTGGCAGCATGTGCCTGCAGCCATGGGGAGGCTCTGGAGCTGGGAAATCAGCTGGTGAACCACCACTGGCAGGGCTGTGGTGTTCCTGCAGACAGAAAATGATGACTGATCAGTTGAAATGGCTCTGCAGGGAGCACTGTATGCACTATCATAAAGACTGGAAGCTGCCTGTAGCTTCCAGTCATACAAATTAGATATGACAGTCATTAATAATTAGCTTTATCCTAACCTGTGGTACCTGAAGGAACCTGAGCAGAAGATTTACAGTGGGCAGTTTGCCTTCCAGCAATGTCAGGCACAGTGGTGGGTCTGAAGCACCTTTGAGATCCTGCTTGGGAATACAGCTTTGGGGGGTCCTGGGCCAGCACTACACCCCTGGGATGTCGCTGTCAGGCAAAGGTCAGTTCTCTGCTGGAGGAGGAGCATTGCGGCAGGGAATATGAGATGAATGATGGTTTTCTTCCAGAGCTGCAGGCAGAACAGGGCAGCCAAGGCACTGTGCTGCAGAGGCAGCTCCAGCAGTGGTGGGCAGAGCTCAGCTTGGGGTCTCTGGGTGCCTCAGCTGTTTTTCTGGCCCTTGACTCAGCTTTCATTTCTTAGGCTTTGGCATCTGTTTGGGGGATAACGCAGCAGTGTCGTGCCCCTGCTGGTGTGTTTCTGTCGCTGCCTGGTGGGGCAGGAGGAGGTGAAGGGGAGTGATGTGCAGAGAGGTACTGCCCTCCTTGTCTGGCATTACCAGCATTCCCTTGGCAGGCTCTGGAGAGGTGCCTGCATGCCCAGCCCTGCGAGGCCTTGCTGCTTGGGTGGGCTGAATGCAGTAACATGATTTTCTGAGATGAGTGTTTCTGTTTACTGTGTTACCCTGATTTCTGAGGCTGCCAAGTTCTTTAGGCGTATCAGGAGGGCAGGCACAGCATGGGCCCATTTCCTTAATGACCAGCAGTGAGTTGCCTGCACATATGCAGTACAGATTTGAGACACCTTCTGTGGGGGTTTTTGGTTGTGTTTTGTTTGGGTGGGGTTTTTGTGGGTTTCTGTTTGTCTATCTGGGAGGTTTGGGGTGGGTTTTTTTGGTGGTGGTGGGTTTTTTTCCTGCGGATTTTCCTCATTGGATGAGGTGTTCTCTATTTGTGGAATCCCTGCCCAACTGAACCTCCACCAGAGCTGCAAACTCCCATCTGCATACAGCCCTTATTTTGTGCTCCAATAATTTCAAGGCAACTCTGCTCCCCTCTGAGCCTGGGAGAGATCCACCGGGTGGGCATGCAAGGATGCCCTGGGGCAAAACGGAGGTGCCTCACCAGCGCTGCCATCTCTCCCAGGCTGAGGACATGTGGCTGAGGCAGGACGAGTGAGCATCCCCTGAGCCTTTTGGCGGGGACCCGGCTGAAGATCCGCCCGCCGAGGAGCGGAGCCGGCCGGCAGC
>VXBB01002373.1:274256-298794 GCA_013399915.1 Illadopsis cleaveri
GGGCGGGTGCAGCCCCCGCGGCTCCCAGTGCCCGGGTCCCCCGGGAGCAGCGGTGCTGGCAGGGGGAGCCCAGGCGGGGGGCACTTACATAAGCCCTAAATGCGACAGGCGGTGCGGGAAGGTGAAGGGCAGAGCACTGAGAATCCACAGAGCCTCCAGCGAGGGCTCCCTGGCACAGGAGCTCTGCTCGCTGACACACATCCGCGGGTCCCCATCTGCAGTGCCCTCCCTTCCCCGCGGGCCCCACGGGGGCTGCCACAGCTGCTCCTCCCCACGCTGCCAGCCCGGGCGGGGACGTGGGAGCGGAGCTCTGCCTCCCCGGGCTGGCCGGGGCAGGGAGCGGGTGGGACGGAAGGCAGATGCGCACAAGCACTCTGGCTGTTCCCCTCCTGCCCGCCCAGCACCCGGGTCCTGCCTGGGGTCTCGCTGTTTTGGCTAGTGGAGGGGGAGATGGATGCCTAGGGAATGTGGGTCGAGTTTGCTGGTGTATGAAGGGTGGTGGCCCCCGAACAGGAGAGCAGTGCTGTGGTGAAGCCCAGGCAGGGAGCACAGGCTGCGTGGTGTGGGAACACAGGCAGCTCTGGCTCAGCCAGGAGAGGAGAGGTGCCAGTGGGGTCTTGTGCAGGGGCTGTGCTTGGCACCAGTGTTGTCCAACAGGCTCCTTATGGGGAGGGACATGGCACTGTCTGCTTCTCTTGGCACTCACACTGTGGGCAGCCCCTGAGCACTGGGGACAGGCTCTGCAGGCATGGGCAGACAGTGTGTGAGTCTGCACATGCTCTGCTTGTTTTGCCCGCTTTTGCCTGTTCCCAGAGCCATTTGGCCGGGTGGTGGCAGAACCAATAAGCACCCATGGGTGGGAGGCTCAGCCAGAGATCCTGGCTCCTTCTGCGCTGCAGGTCTTCAACTCTTCCAGAGCAAGTCTGCTGTTAATTCCCTCCATCTCTCCACAGTATCAGCAGTCACCTCCGGGCTGGGCCACTGGCAGGCAGGCAGCAGCAGGCAGCTGGGAGGCTGTGAGGAGCTGGTGCCACATCTCCCTGCGTCCGTGCTCCTGACTCACCCAGCAGAAGGTGTGACTGGGCTGCGCACTCCTGACTCCTGTCTCTTCTGCTCCATCTGTTCCTGGTGGGCAAATTGGAGGCTCGGTGTGATGGGGTTGCTCTGAGACCTCGCCCCAGGAGCTTCAGGCCTGGATGTTGGTGCTGTTTCTCCCGGACAATGTGGCTGATACTCTGGAGAAGCCCTCTCTTCCCCCCTGTTCTCCAAGTGCCTGAGCTGGTGGCCAGCTGGGACCTGCGTCTCACCCTCTGGGTCCTGAGCTTTGCCTCGATGGTTGTGCAGATGGAGGGCCAGGTCTACTCGCCCACTGTCAACACGCACTATGGGAAGTTACGAGGGGTGCGTGTGCCGTTGCCCAGTGAGATCCTGGGGCCTGTGGACCAGTACCTGGGGGTTCCTTATGCCGCTCCCCCCATCGGGGAGAAGAGATTCATGCCCCCTGAGCCACCACCATCCTGGTCGGGCATCAGGAACGCTACCCACTTCTCACCAGTCTGCCCCCAGAACATCCACAACGCCGTTCCCGAGATCATGCTGCCCATCTGGTTTACCTCCAATTTGGATATTGTGGCCACGTACATCCAGGACCCCAACGAGGACTGTCTGTACCTCAACATCTACATCCCCACGGAGGATGGTGAGTCCCCTCTGGGGTGACTGCAGGAGAGCGAGGGGGGGGTCACTCCACCCCTCCCCAGCAGTGGTTGGTCTCACCTGGGTGTTGTGTTTGAAGCATGTGGTTGTGGACCCTGCAGCATGCTGTCTGTTTGTAGAAAGCTTTCTCTGACCACGCAGCTTGCCCTCTTGCCCTCAGCTGCCATCTCTGTCTCGCGTGCTCCTGCTCCTCCACGCCTCCCGGTCCCACCCCTCCACCTCCATGGCATCGTCACGGGTTCCTCTCTTGTATTGCTAAATCTGAATCCGACTCTCTGACCGCAGATCCACAGAGTGACAAGCTGATTTGTGCTCCCCACAGGCGCCGAGTGCCAGGTTCTGTCTTGAGTTGGTTCGAGTTCGTCCTTCCTCCCTGCTTCCCACCCTCCCCAGGTCCATGCGCTAGTTGTGGGCGTGGGCTGCGGCTGGGAGGAACACTCTCTGCCTCTCCCTGGGAAGATGCTCCGGCAAGAAAGGGACCACAGAGCCCTTTTCTGGGCCCTGGTACGGACGGGTGGTTGGGGTGCACTGGCAGACACATCGCTTGGCTGCTCCTCCGTGTGCCGGTGGGACAGCGGCAGAGCGATGAGCCTGGGGTGCTGGGGACACACGAGGGCATGGTCCTGTTGGGGTGAGGCTGAGCGGCACTGGGTGCCTCCTCGTCTAACCTTTTCCTTTGTAGGGGATCCCACCTGAACTGTAAGTAGAGGGCAGAGGAGGCAGCGCCTGCCCGCACGCCCGCCCCAGCCTCACCGCAACGGGAGCCCCCAGGGATTTTCAGCGGGCCGGAAGGGACCCGCAGCCGGTCTGCTGCACACAGCAGAGCAGCCTGGCAGGCCAGTGGCTTCTCCCAGGCTGGCTGGCTCCACTCCCCGGTCTCTGGGGCCCACGGAATGCATCATGCCTTCCTTCCCGCCCAGCACGGCTGGCCCAGAGTTTTCCTCCCATGGCGACGCTCCCTCCCCACCTCCCGCGGTCCCGGGGGCGGTGGGAGGGTAGCAGCGTGGTTGTGATTGCATGCCCACTCCCATCAGTGGAGCCTCCTGTTATTTTGTAGTCTTTTATTCATTTTACAGTAAAACGGATTTCCAAGGAATGCACCCGAAAGCCCAACAAGAAAATATGTAGGAAAGGAGGTATGTAGCAAGCCGACCGGCAGAGAGGCACAGAGAGGAAAGAGAGAGAGAGTGAGAGAGTGAGAGGGTGCCTGGCTGGCCCCCGGCCTGCTGCACTCCTCCAGCACCTCTCTGTGCTGTCACCTGGACTGTGGACCCTCCAAGCAGCCCACCCTGCCACCCCCTGCTTCCCCTTGGGAAGAGCCCCACAGATGCTCTAGCCAGCTGGGAGCACAGGCCTGGGGTCTGGTCATGAGGATGCTCATGTTGGTCCAGGCCTTTCAGAACAGCTTCCCCTGGGCTGAGCCTGCACTCCCGCCTTAATCCCACTGGCACTGACAGCTTCCCAGTCCCTGGCCATGAGGGGTAGCCTCTGAGGGCACGTAGCACTTAATGCATCCATGCCTTAGGTTGGGTTACCCCATTGGGAGTGTACAGACCTGCTCAGGGAAGGACCTGTATGAAGGGGGACTGCAGTCCATTCTGGGCTGAGCTTTTCCCTCATTGCATCCCTGATCATTTTGCATCCAGAGCTCCTTGGTTAAAAGCATAAAGCCTCTCCTGGCTGTGTAAATGCTGCAGATTCTGCCGTGAGCCTTGTGCCTGAGGCTGCTCCCCACTGCTCACACCCCCATGCCAGTGCCAGTCCTGCCAGTAAGGATTTGGTCTCCAGCCCATGGCACAGCAGCTTCCCTGAGCCCTAGTTGCCTCACGGCAGCTGAGCACCTCCAGTTCAGACACATCTCTGCTTTGCCTTGCCTCCACTGATCTTCCCCCATTACCCCTAAATGATCCTGTATTCCCAACCACTGACATGCACAAGGGAGTAGAGATGTACAAATGGTAGCTGGCTCAGCTCCGTGTCAGACACAATGCCTCACCCTTCCCTCCACACAGCCCTTGCAGGCAGGGAGAGCTGGCTGCTCTGTGCATCCCAAAGATGAACGTGTGGATGGTCATACAGCCAAGCTCTTCTGAAAGGCTCAGTGCAGGGTGTCTGGCCGGCACAGGCTGCTGTCCTGGGTGTCCTGCAGCAGCATCCCTGCATCCCAGCCTCTGTATCCCTGCACTCCTGGGTTTGGCGGGGCCAGTGCAGCTGGGCTTGGAGGTTTGGGGAGCGCTTTCCTTCCAGCCGTTTCCCCCAGTTCTGTTGTTTGATTTCTTTGCTTTGCTTTTCCTGTTGCTGTCCTGGCTATTCACACGCCATCTCTCTGAGTGCCAAGGCTGCCCCTGAAAGGGCTGGCGCATTAGGGAGTCTCTGCACGCTGCCTCCGGAGCCGGCTGTGCCAGTGATCACCAGCCACTTCAAAGCGCTTCCTCTCCCGGCCCTCCCACCGGCTGCCAGGGCTGGCAGACCCCCGCCACCCCCAGCCCTACAGCCAGGGCAGGGGAAGCAGGCTCCAGGTTACTGCCAGAGAAGGGGATGATATAAGGTGTGACAGAACACCTTGGGTGAGCTCATATCCTGGGTTTCCCTTCCTGCTGACTCCGTTTACGGGCAGGGTTTCCTTGCAGCCTATCTGCGGTTGCCTCTGGTCACCTCCCAGGGAGCTGGTGAGGGACATTCCCTTTGCCCCCACTGGGCTCTGTTGACTCATGGACCAGCAGATCCCCAGTGCCAGCCATTTGGACATCCAGGTGTGGCGTGCCATGAATTAAAGCACCCAGACACTGGCACTTCCCTCCAGCTCTGGCCAGGCTCTGGTAGCTGCTGGTTTGAATTAATTGTCACTTGTGATGAAACACAGAAGCTCCCACACTCCTCATTGTGTATCCTAGGTTAGTAATGCTTAGGGAGAGGGTAATGTACCTGCAGTGCTGATTTCCTCAGGTTGAACATTTGAACGTTGACTCATTCTGGAATAATCATGATTACTTATTTCTAAGGCCACAGACAAGCACTGATAAGCACGCCTCTCACAGAACAGTATTTTGGTGTTTGAAAATGCCTCAGCTCCCACCTTACTGGAGTTCTCATGACTTCTGCCACCCCTAAGCTCAGTGTATTTCAGAGTAGACAAAGGACTGAGAATTTATCAGTCATGCTTGTTTATCTCTGGGACAGAAAAACATCCCTGTTTCCCTGCCAATTGCCCACAGTAATTTCCTATATGGAAATTTTCTAAATGCCAGTCTCCTCCATACACACTGGTCCCTTCTCTGGTAGCAATACAGGGCAGCAGTGCTTTGAGAGCACCATGCATGGTGCCAGGGGAGCTGACAGCACTGAGGCTCGTTTGAGGCTCAGATTTTGCTGCAGAAATAGTGCTGCCCACCCAAAGACCATGTACACACACGCACCCTGAGAGTACAGTACCTATGTGCAAAATGCAGCTCTGCCCCATGCTGTGTGCTGCCAACTCTTCCAGCCTGTTTTTGGCTGTGGTGGATGCCAAGATGATTCTTCCTTCCCTTCATCACCAGCCTGGGCAAGCCTTGCTGCAGGGCATGAGGAGGTGGATGTCATTTTTGGAGGGGAAAAATGTGGTTGCCCTGCGCTTAGCAGCTCTTCTTGGTTTTCATTAGCGAATGCCCAAATGTCTCTGGCTGGGACTGTGAAGAGTCTGCGATATTGCAGAGACAAATGTGCAGCTCCAGCGTCTTCCTCTGCTGTGTGAGGGTGGCTGGAGCTCCCAGCAGCTCTGGGGCTAAGGAAGCACTTTGGCAGCTCTGCGGGAAAAGCCTTGTGGCTTCTCCGCTGCTCTCCAAGAAGCTGACTTGTCCAAGTACCAGCTGAGGCTTCCCTACAGCTGCACAAACTCTGCAGTGCTCCCTTGCTGGAAGCTTCTTCCCAGCCCCCTCGAAGCCTGGTGCTTTGCAGAGCTGGCTGTGGGCAGACCACCGCCCTGGTGCTCCGCTTCCACTCCGGGGAGCAATTTGCAAAGGTGAGGGTCGGTGTTTGTGCTGCCAGAGGCAGCAGAGCGTGAGAAGATGCAGTGCTTTTAGAGTCCACTCAGGGATGGAGATAACTCCTCTGCATCATTCCAGGGAGGGGCAGGCCAGCACCAAGGTGTGCTGCAGTCCTGGAGCAAGGGCTGATGGCTGGAAGGGCTCTTGGACAGAGGTCCCAGCTGAGCTGTCCCTGCCTGTGGGGTTGTGCAGCAGCAGGTTCAACAGCTGCACCGTTCTTGGCCCTGTTCCTTGTCACTCCCAGAGGAACAGCTGAGATGCTGTGGCCAGCAGCAGGTGTACCTTTGGGTGCATGCAGCCATCAGAGGCTCCTGCTCCCTGCAGCATCGTGGCTGCTTTGCAGGAATGGGTGCCCCAGGGAGCTTGCACTGAGGAGAGGGTGCTGGAGCTGCCTATGGGTGCCCTGAACAGACATTTGGATCTGGAAAGGTGTCATCTCAGGCTCCTGCTCTTCTCTTCTCCACACCATGCTGAGAATGAAGGCTCCAAGGACTGAGGCTCCTTACCCTGCTTTATCTCTGTTTGCACTGGTGTCAGTGCTGTTGGTATGGTTTACTTAAGATAGCATAAATCTAGCGTGGATGCCCCTGTTTCAGGCAAAGTGGATTTTTTTTTTAAACTAAACTTGAACTTAAATCTTCCTAGAGCCTTCAGATAAGAGCATATGCATCCTTCCTATCGGCCTGAACAATGTCATTTTGCAGTCAGCTTAAAGTGAAGTGGCACAACAGACATTCACCTCCTGGGTTAGTGGAGAGTGTTTTTGATGGTAAGGAGAATAAGAGCCATGAGCACTTTTAGTTTTTCCAGCTGTGAATCCACAGGCTTAAACCCATCCCCATGAGAGTGGGTGCTGCATGGCTCTGTGTGGTGGCCTTTGTTAGAGCAGAGGAAGATCTCCTGGGCTGGGTGTCCCTGAACATGACAGTAGCCAGTGGAAAGTGGGACTGGGTGAGGGAAATGAAGCTGTAATTGCTTCACAAGCTGTGGGGCATTGGCGGGTTGTGCTGGAGGTGAACATTGCAGCAAGAGGCAGAAAGCCCACTTGGTCACAACAGTCTGTGTTGGCCATAACCACCCTGGCACCTTCCTGCTGATGGGTGAGGCTTGTGCTTTGCATCTGCCACACACACATGCCACTGCTGTTCCCGTTCCCTCAGCCTGCATCACTGCACTCCTGCTTTGCTTATCTTCCCAAGTGCTGCTTTCTGCCATCTCTTCCATGGTGCCTGAAGCTCAGGTTGCTGGAGGCTTGTCCCAGCCATCCCTAAGCTCTGCAGCAGCAGTCACCAGTTGGATCCCTCCCTGCTCAGCCAGGACAGTTGCTCAGGTCACAGAGATGTTGTCCACTGCCCTCTTTTACAACCTGACAAATCCTCATAGCTGATTCCCCCATTCTCATCTGCCCAGAGACTTTTGTCCCCTGAAGGAGACCAGGCTGGAGGGCTGCAGCCTGGCCAATCCCAGGGCTTTAACAGCAGCAGGGCCTTTGGCAGTGGAAAATGACCTCCAGCTGCCTGTGGTCAGCTTCTCAACTCTGAAGCATGGTGTGCATCAAGACTCCCTGGCTGTGGTCTTCATTAGAGAAAAATCCCTCTCCCTGAGAAGTACCAAGAGGTTGGTGCATAGCACTGGTTAGCAAATATTGCATGAGTACTTTGTCATTTAAGTGCTTTCTGCGCTTGCAGCTCTTCCTAATGAAGACACAGTAGGTCAAGCTTGCAGCCTCCTGCTAAGAGGCTGTGGATGCACAGCCCAGCCAAGTGTGTGGCTGGGGGTGGGCTGGGCAGGCAGTGAGGGAAGGCAGCAGGAAGGGGGAGATGCTGGGGCTGAGGTGCTGGGGCAAGAGATGACAGGGATGGGTTGGTGCTGGGTGAAAAAAGGGGAATGATGTGAGATACTCAGAGGATGGCTGGGTGGTGAAGCAGGAGGCAAAGGGGTGGGGCTGAAGCATGGTGGGGGTAGGTCGGGAAGTGAACTCTGCCTTGGAGAAAATCAGAACAGCACAGGAGACAGCTGACCCATCCCTGCCCTTGGCAGCAGCAGCTCTACCTCACCTCTTTCTGGCCGTGTGTCCCACCTGGTCTTAAACATCTCCCCAGGCCACCTCTTCGAGTGCTTCTGCCCTTTCTGCCAGAAAGGTTTTCTTCTCATCCTGCCTCCTGTAGCCCCAGGGCTGCCTGAGAGGGACTTGCTCTTCCACCTCACCCCTCACAGTAGTCTTTAATGTGTTGGGATGCTGCTGAAGCTCCCGTCATGCCTCTGCTCCCACGATTCATGCAACCCAGCCTTCTGCAAACTTTTCATGCCCTGCTGGATTTTTCGAGGTTTCTGGTTGCTGCTCCTCCAGACTTTCTCCAGCAGGTCATGGCTGCTTAAGGCATTCTGCATCCTCCTGATGGAGCTGCCTCGCAGCCATTTCAGATCTCTTCCTCCCCCATCACAGATTCCTTTTAAATTCAAATTCTATCCCACTCATGCTGCCATCTCTGTTATCCACATCCTGTGTCACCTGCAGAATGCCATTCCCAGACTGACAGTGAGCATGGCTCCCAATTTTGTCTTTCTGACCAGTTGTATGCATTTAGTCCTGTAGTTCCATGCAGCCACAGGCTTCCCCCTTGCTCGTGGGAGCTTTTCTGGGGGCTGTGAAAGCCCTTGCTGTGGCATTTGGGGCCTGTTGGTGGTGGTAGCAGGACCCTGGCATCAGCCAGGTGCCTGGCAGGGTGTCAGAGCCCCTTGTCTCAGGGGAAAGTCACTGGGCAGTGCAGGCACTGTGTGGATAAATCCTGCCTGGGGCAAACCCTGCTGTCTCCCCAGGGGTCACCATCCCCTGGGGAAGTTTTTTTGTTGCAGGCATTAGGGAGCAGAGAAGTTGCAGGTGTTAGTCTGCAGCTCTAAGGGGATGAGAACACCCAGCCTCTTCCTGAAATTCAGAACTCCAGAGCACAGGGATGGTACCACTGGCCTTTGTGTCCACATTGGCATGCAGTCCTTTGCAGGAATGGGGTTTTGGCACAGGTTTTTCAGCACCTTTGCTCCCTGCCAGTCCTCAGGCCATCTCCTGCTGGCTGCAGTTTGGGGAGTGCCAGGCTCACTGCCAGCCATCCACAGCAGCATTCCACAGTGCCCAGCTGGGGCTGCTTGGGCTGGCCCATGCCCCAGCACTGCAGGTTGGTGAAGGGACACAGGACAACTGTAAGGCATTCAGGATGTTACACAAACTAATATGTTTAGGATTCTGCCTTGGTCAGGTCAAGCTGATTGGTGCCTTTGAAATCCTCAGTGTGAAAGATGGACCTGGTCTTTTATGGAGGGAGTTGGTGCAGGATGGAGCCAGGCAGCTCAGGGGAGCACCTGTCATGAGGCATCCCTCTGTGCTGTGGTGGTCTCATGCAGTGGTTCCAGTGGTTTGTGGCCAGGCACAAGAAGGAGCCACACACCATGTGGGGGTGATGGGCAGGACCCTGCCTGGCAGTCAGTGGCTGTGCAAGGCAACCCTTGGTGTGAGCTCTGCAGAGGACGGTTGTTCCCAGGGACAGCAGAGCTGGGAGCAGGGCTCCTGTTCACCTGGGTGCTAAGAGAGGGGGCCTTGCCTGGAGCTGAGGGTGGGGACCAGGCTGGGACCAGGCTGGGATGCAGGAGGATCGGCAAGTGTTTTGAGAGACTCATCCGCCACCAGCGCTGATGCTGCCACAGCCCCACTCGCGTCTTCCCTGCCACCCCAGCCCTCCCCAGGGAGGATCTGGGAAGGGGCCCAGGTGAAGCTGCATCCTGGCACACTCCTGGGGCAGTCCTGCCCGTGCCCTACACTGCCCTGGCTCTGGGAGAGGTGCAGTGTGAGTAGCCAGCAGTGCTGTGGGGCACAGGCGTGGCCCCACTGTCTCTGCTATCATGCTATTTTTGAATTCTCTTTTTTTTTGTGTTCTTTTTTTTTCTTTCTTTCTTTCTTTTTTTTGTTTGTTTTTATTTCCTTTTGTTTTCCTTTTTGTTCTGTCTCCTCGTGTTTGGTCCCTAGGAGCCAGCGCTAAGAAACAGGGCGAGGACTTAGCGGATAATGACGGTGATGAAGACGAAGGTATTTGTGTGCTCGAGGCTGCCACTGCATGACACGCAAAGCAAAGCAAAAGCAGCTCCGTTTGCCCGCCATCCGCTGCCACCCCCAGGGAGCCCTGTGTGTGTCTGTCTGCCGTGCCAGGCAGCTGCGCGGGGTGGGGGGCAGGCTGGCCGGCTGTGCAGGGCACCCAGGACCTTCTCCTCCTCCTGATGTGGGGGGGAAAGCTCGTGGGGTTTTTTCTGCTTTAGGAGAAGTTTGCTCCTTGCTCAGTTGGAGCGAGGGCAGGGAAGGAAGCATGGCAGCTTGGGAGGAGAGAAGCCCTTGGGCACCTGGGCCCATTTCACCCTGAGCCCGGTCACATCCCACCTCCAGCCTCATCCCTCCAGAGTCAGTGACATGCATCTGGCAGCCAGCAACCTCCCCATCCACCCTTGCCTGGCCCTGCTGTGGCTGTGCCAGCAGCCTGAACACTTGGCAGCCAAAGGACATCTGGCCATGCACAGGAGACCCGGGGTCCACTTGTTCACTTCTCTTCTTCCTCACCCACTGGAAGTGAGGTCTTGCTTGCAAGCACCAGCCAAGACAGATCAAGTGGCCTTTCAAGCAGATGTGATTCTAGATGTATGCCAGGACTAAGCAAGCTGCAGAATAGGCTATTTTTAGTAGAACAGGGTGGTTTGTCTGCAGGTTATGGAGTCGGCGTGTTTGGCTGCAGAGATGTGATGAGGAGGTAGGAGGAAGGGTTGGCCAGGGTGCAGCCCTAATGTGCTGAGGACAGTAAAGCCTCATGGTGTGCAGTAGGCCGAGGGCAGCTCGAACAAGGCCTGGCAGATGGCATTTAAGATCTGGGAAATAGATGAAAAACTTTTTCCTTGGCAGTACTAAAACCCTGTTGTTTACTCCGGCTAACCTGTGCCCCATGATCTCTTGTACCAGGGCGTAAACTGGCATTCAGCCTAAGTGACTCGACTGTGCTAAATCCACACACACCAAAATGGGCTGCAGAGGTTCAGAGCTGTTTATTTCCTGGTACATCTCTGTATAGTTGCCATTCTGCTGTGAGGAGGGCCCTTTGTATGTCAGGGAGTGGGTGCAGGATGGAGGAGAAGACATGGGCACAGGCACTGATGTTTCTGCCCCTCACATTTCAAGCAGGTGGTCCTGGAAAAAAATTATCCTGGTGTAGCTCTGCCACACAGGCAATGTCTGTCCTGGAGGAGCTGCAAGCACTTTTTGCTCCCCTGGGCTGTGCATTTGTTTGGCTACATTCTGGCAATAGGAAAAGAGCCAGCACAAGTTTTGGGTTTGGCATAGCCTGGTTCTCCTGGAGGGAAGAGGTTTTCTGTATGGGAGGCCACCTTTAGCCATGCTGTGGGCCACAGCTGGAGGTGAGAATGGCCACAGATACCCATCAGCCTGGCCTGCAGCCCCCTGCAATGGGCAAGCCAGAGGAAGGAGTGGACATGGGCAGGGGTTAGGTGGGTGTGAGGGAGCATGAACAGCCCAGCAGGGCACTGGTGTTGGTGGCTGTGCCCCAAGAGTCCCAGTCCTGGTGGGATATTGTGCTGCACTGCTGAGGGAGGCAGGCAGGGAGCAGCAGCTGCCTGGGGCAGCTGAGGCCAAGCAGGCACTGCCAGCCCACCCCAGCAAGGTGCTGGGCGTGAGTGAGCACAAGGGAGGACAAAGTCCATCCGTGCTGGGTCGCCAGCCCAGGACAGGGCTGGGCAGTGCAGGTATGTGGGACCTGGCGATGTCCCCATGGCAGGTGCTGCTGCCTCATCTGTGTGACATGGGCAAGATGCACCAGGAGCCCAGGCATGGGTGTTACTCCCTTGTGGGTGGCCATGGCTCCGTGAGGGATCACCAGCCAGTGGGGCAGAAGGGGCAGGATGTCCCCTGGACAGGAGAAATTGAGAGAGGGAGCATGGCTGCTCCCTGTGCACTAGGCTCCCACAGTCCTTCCTCCCCGGCCCTCGGGGTCCCATTCCCCATCCTCACTCCATGCCTCATGCCCTGTCCTCGTCCAGATGCCGTGCTCACCTCCCTGACACGCACACGTGCATACACTGTCTGCCTCATCACCATGTCTGTGTCTGGGCACTGGGGTGCCGTGGGTTTACATCCAGACAGGCAGGTCTCTGCCTTCCCAGGGGAATGGGAAGGGGGAGTGGGAGAAGTAAGATATTGGAGCACACATCAGTGCCCCCCCCACCGCCTTCTAGGTCCTGCACACCCCCATCCCTGCCCCCCTCCGCAATGCCAGCTTCCAGGACTCACGGAGTGCTTGGGTCCAGCCAAAGACAGGACATGGGGCTGCATCCTGGGGCTGGACTCTGCAACTCCCACCCACAGCAGACCTGATCTGGCTCTCACACAATGCCAGAGCCCAGCTCTGGGGAAGAGCAGCGGGTCCAGCCAGCATCCCTCCCTCACATGCTCAGACCCCTGAGGGGACAGCAGTGTGGGGACAGTGCAGCAACAGCCACCTCCCGGAGAGGGGCTGGCAGGGTTGGTTCAGCGGTGTTTGGCTTTGGGGGTCCATGCTGTGGCCCCCAGGAGAGCTCTGCCTTTGGCTCCTAAGCCCCCTCCCTGGTCCTGGCAGCTGGCATTGCCCTTGTACTTGGTCTGCCTGTCGGGCAGGGTGCTGCGGCCGTCGGTGCGGTCCTGTGTTTAACCACCTCTCCTTCCAGACATCCGGGACAGCGGGGCCAAGCCGGTGATGGTCTACATCCACGGCGGCTCGTACATGGAGGGCACGGGGAACATGATAGACGGCAGCATCCTGGCCAGCTATGGGAACGTGATTGTCATCACCCTCAACTACCGCGTTGGAGTGCTCGGTATGAGCTGGCTGGCGTGGGCGGTGCCGTCAGCACAGCCGGGCAGTGGGACAACCCTTGTGTCTGACCGGGCTTGGAGCAGCCGGGAAGGGGGTGGAGGGGGGTGTTAGGGCCCGGCGGGATGCGCTGTGGGCACTGTCCCTGCCTTCCTGGCAGCCCAGCGGGTGCCACGTGGCAGAGCCCCCAGCACACGGTCACAGCCTAGTCTGGGTCCTGGCACCAGCCCCCCCCAGCTCATTTACACAAACTGGCTCAACTGAAAGCAAATATTGGTTTGTGGTTAAATGAATAATAAATGTGTTTACCCAGCATCTCCTCCTGAGAGGGCTCAGAGCGGTGAGGTGCCAGCGGGTGCTGCCTGGCTGTCCTGAGGACCTGGCAGCTCTCCCTCCCTGGGCACAGGCAGCCTCCAAGCCAGTTGCACTGCTGGGACCCCCTCAGCAATCCACCATGATGTGGCTGTCTGCAGTGGGGACCACAGATGGGTGTCAGGTGCCATGCAGAGGAGGGTGGCAGTCCTGTTTCCAAAAGCACTGGTGACTTAGGCAAAATGAGGACAGAGGGTCAAAAGGCAACACAGTCCCCTGCCTGAAGCAGTAGAAAGCCCCAGGGACTGGAACACAGGAGGCTTGTGTGGAACACCACTGCTGCTCTCCCTTAGCAGCATGAGAACAAGGGGTGTAGAGGTTTGGGGAAAGCTCCTTTCCAGCCAAGCTGCTGGCTCTTTTCCTAGCCATCCACCCCAGCATGGTGCCCTCCCTTGGCAGCTGGGCTCCTGCCTGGTACCTGGGGCAGCACATCCCTCTAATGGCCTCCAGAGCCCATAGTTTCTTGTGGAAGATGATAATTAACCGATTCAAAAGTTAAGACACATGAGTCACAAGGAGACATTAGACTTAGGTGGTACCTTCATCATTTCCTTCGAGGTGGTGCACCACACCCAGCCAGACCACCTCCAAGTGCCAGCACAGCCCTGGGGCCGCTCCCTGTGTGCTGGGGTTACCTGCCTGGATTTTACCTCAGGCCCATGGTTTTGGCTTCCTGCTTAAAGTCAAAGCAAACAAAAGAGTGATAACTTATCTTGGGTGTTTCCTGTGCTATTGAAAGCATTTCTCACCTTCTTCCTCACTGAGAGCCTTTGTGTTTTAAGCTGCAGTCGGTTCCTCTCTGCCCAGCCCACCTCCTTACATTTTTAGAGCCTCCCCCAGACCACACTAGTCCACGGAAAGCATTGGCTGTGCACACACTCGCCCTGCCTGCAACCACTGATGCTTTCTCAGCTTTCCTTGGAGTTTGTGTGAGATGTCTTGAGCTGTTCTAGCACAGGTGGTGATATGGGTCAGACAGAGCTTTGTGCTCTTTACCCTGTCACTGCTTGTTGTCGCTGCCAAAGAAAGAGGGTCCCCAAGGTTTGCAGCTGCTCTCTCAGCCTTTCACCCCCCTGTGCTGTGCAGAGTGGCTGGAGCTCAATGGTGTCCCTGCTCCAGCTTAGAACTCACAAAACTCTCTTGGTAGCGTGGTCTCACGGTGGGATAGGGTCCCACAGAAGCTGTCCTAGGTCTGGGGAAGGGGGATGGGAAATCAGGACTTCCCCTGTTCCCTCATCCCTAACCAGGCTCCCCTTGGCCCTCAGGGTTCCTGAGCACGGGGGACCAGGCTGCCAAGGGCAATTACGGGCTGCTGGACCAGATCCAGTCCCTGCGCTGGGTCAGCGAGAACATCGCCTTCTTTGGGGGAGATCCCCTGCGGATCACAGTCTTCGGCTCCGGCATCGGTGCCTCCTGTGTCAGCCTGCTCACCCTCTCCCACCACTCTGAAGGTAGGTGTCAGCCCTGCCTGAGGCTGCTGCAACTGAGAGCAAACTGATGCTAACCCAGGGAGGGGAGCCCACCCGGGTCCTGCTGCCCAGCCTAACAAAGTCAGGGCTGCTTTCTAATCAGTCACTGTGAGAGCCTGGACCAGGACTGGGAAGCAAAACCTTCTCTTCATGGGCAGAAAAAGGCCAGTAGCAGAGCATGTGGGAGCCAGGGATGGAGTGGGTGCTCCCTGTGAACAAGGCTGCAGCCCAGGGCCAGCACCTTGGTATGGGGAGAGGTGGGGACCCCTCCTGTGGTGTCCTGCCCTGGTGCTCAGGTTTTCCAAGGTGTGGGGGATGTGTAGGGCATCATGCTGGGATCATCACTGGTGAACAGGCTAGGAAAGGTATTCATACTGGAATAGAGGGGAAGACAGAGCACCCCAGACATCCCTCTGGAGCCTGGGGAGGGATGGAGGGCCCTGTGTTGTGAGACTGGGAGAGCTGGAAGTGCTTCGCCTAGCAAAACACAGGTGGAAGTAATATGATTAATATCTGTAAATATAGCAGAGTGTTTACTCTAAATAAAGAAGGGAATTATTTATGCTAAAAGATTGTGTTGGAATAAGAGCAAATGCATGTAAACCACCTGCAAAGACATTTACATCAAGCACTGAGGGGGAACAAAATTAACTGTGAGACTAGAGGTGTTTTTGATAAACCTCCTAAAGGAAATTATAGGAGCAAAGCCTGAACTGGATATGGTGCAAAGGGGAGCAGCCTGCCAGGGACCTGCACATGAGCTTTATATGAAGCTGCAGCTATCTTCCAGTGCTGTGTCCCCAGGTGTGATGCTGAGGAGGAAAGGACATGTGTAGGCAGTAGACATGGGCATGAGTCTGCCCTGCAGAAACACACAGCAAATTGCACTCAAAGCTGATGTGAAGAGCTGCTGCCCTGCTCAACAGCCTGGGAATCACACAGGAACGGAGACCTCCAGAGCCTCAGCAGGGCTGATGGCTGATGATGGGGAGTCTCTTACAGGCTGAAAGCTCTTGCAGAAAGAAAAAATGTTTTCTCTGCCCATATTGAGTGTGAGAGGCTGTGAAGGGAGCACTATGTGTAATGCATTCTCAATGCTTCTAAGGGTGCTCCTTTCCATCACAGGAGTGCAGGAGTGCGTGCTTGGCTGCCCAGGTGGCCCCAGCCTCTTGCAGGGGTCCAGAATGGAGCAGCATGGAGAGAGGCTGAGGGTGGATTGGAGGGGCTGCTCCTTGTGACTTTTCAGCCATGAAAAGTAGTCCTGCCAGTATATGCACTTCTCAGCTGATGCTACACTTAATGCCACTAAGCCCTGCACCTGCCTGATGAATCCTCTGCTGCCCCATGCAGCCCCAGTGCCTCTGGTGTGCCTCTCCTGCATCTCAGAGGTGTTGGGTGCCCCCTACCCTCACTGCTGGGCCAGGGAAGCTGCTGCTGGCTGTAAATGCTGTGAGGCAGGAGGGGAGTGCTCAGTGCTTCAGCCAGTGTCTCATAAAGCCAAATGGCCGTAAAATGACCTCAAAAAATTCCCTGTACCACAGCACCCATATCCCCAGGGATGGGTGGCTGGCTCTGGAACACGGCATGGGAACAGTGTTGAGTTGCTGCCTGCAGAACAGGTGGGTTTGTTTTTACTGCATCAAAATAAAACTTCTACTGATCACAAGCCATTAATGAAGCTGCTGATTTGTGCCTGCTCTGCCAGGTGCTGCAAGAGGCAGACACGAGGCTTGTACAGCACATGTTGGGTCTGGCTGCTGGGGAAATCCACAGCTCCCTGCCAGCTTCAGGCCTTGTAGGGTCACTCTGATCCCTCATCAGTGCTGTTTTTCTCCCCAGCCAGCCATGCCAGGGCAGGAGCAATCTTTGCCAGGCAAACTTTATCTGCTTCCTTTGCCCCTTCTCCATGGGAGCTTCTGCCCTTTGCTGCCAGCCCTCCAGATCTCAGCTGGGCAAGGCACCAAGCACACTGCTTTGAGCAGGGCTCCAGACACCCCCAGAAGTGTTTCCAGTCTCAGCTACTGGGCAAGGCAAAGAGGAAATCAGGAGCTGGCAGCAGCTGGTGGCAATCTGCAGCTCTAGCCACCCTCTGGCAGAGCCCTGGCCTCACCACTTGATTCCACTATGCCGTGGCAGCCAGTCCTACAGGAGGCAGGGCGTGTTGGGACCCTCACCTTGGAGGGGAACATGAAGGAAGGGCAGAACTTCACCTTCTTCACCTCAGCAGGCTGGAGAGGTCCAGTATGGAGTGCAGGGTGCTGATGCCTCCCTGGGGTGCTGGTCAGGCTTCAGTCAGGTGCTGGCATGGAGAGGGAGGACATGAATCTCACAGAGTCCTGGCTCCCTCTGGATCAGGATGGGACCACGCAGAGACATGGCAAAGGAGCTCCCTCAGGGACATGACCAGCTATTGGTGACATCAGCTGCCCTGTACTTCCCCAGGCAGTGGTGGGCAGGGCCAGAGCCCAGCCTGGTGGGTCTGTCTGGGAAGTGATGCTGCTGGCAGGGTGCAATAGCTGCTGCTGGGACAGCATCTCCAGGGAGTCAGGAAACCCCATCCTGGCTCCTTGGCACGTGGATGGTGGCGCAGAGCAAGCAAACCCATGGCCAGTCTCCAGTCTGTAGGCTGGGTATGGCTTTCTAGGGCACCAGGAGGTGACAAACAGAGCTTGTGACTTCTCTTTGTCCCAGTGCATGGGACTGTACGTCAGGTACTTGGCAGAGTGAGGGCTGTGCGTGCAGACAAGAGCTATGGACATGGTGGCTGGGAGCCAGGAGCCTCTGAACACTTCTGTTGCGGGAAGGTGCTGCTCTGCTTCTCTGCAGAGTGGCACAGCCTTGGTTGCACAGGGGTTCTCTGCATTTCAGGGTGCCAGGGGCAGCCCCATGGCCACCACACTGCTGTGCCAGTACCATTCAGGGATCACCTGGAACAGTCTCTCATGGTGAGCAAGTGCTGAGGTCTGGCAGGGGTTCAGGCAGCACTTGGGGTGCAAAGAGGGCTGGTCAGAGAGCAGGGACCCCTGGGTGCACCCCGGACCGACTGCCTTTCATGGCCCAGAGGCTCTGCTTCCTCACCACCCTTTGTATTCTGAGCACAAGCACCATTGACATGGGACTGGAGCGAAGCCACGCATTTCTCTGCCTGGGCCAGGGCCTTTGTGGCCTCGTTTTCCAGGGCGAAAGTCCACTCCCTCTGTGTTCCTGGTGGCAGAAAGGCCCTCTTTGTGCATCTGGCAGCGTGCTCCTGCAGGGCTGGATTGGCACTGAGCAGCCCCAGCTGGGCAGGAAGCAGCAGGGAGGGGGTGAAGGGGGACTCTGACAAAGCAGTGGGGTGGGACAGGCAGGGTTAAGTGTCCCCAGGCAGGCATTAACTCTCCCACTGCTGCCAGCCCACAGCCTGGCTCCTCAGTGAAGCAGGGGCCAACCTGGGCTGCAGGATGGTGCTGAGCCAGGGGCAGCGTGTGCCCCTCGGGGACTCAGGTAACACATCCCTGGGATGGCTGGGGTAGCACGGGCTGCTTGGCAAGGCCAGGCTGTGATGCAACCATGGCCCCTCTTCTCCCTACACCAGGACAGGGATGCTGGGCCATCCCCTGCAACGGGATCCTCAGCAGCCCTTGGTTGCTTCCAGGAGCACCCACTTGCATTCCCAGCTGTCATCCTGCCATCCCCACAGCAGCCCCAAGCTGAGCCCCCTGTGTGAGCCCAGCTCAGCAGGCAGCACAGCTCAGGGACAAGGCCAGGTGTGGGCTGGAGTGCTGGGTCCTTGCAGGGGTATAAGAGCATCAATGCCTTGTCCATGCTGCATCCTGCACTGCAGCACTGGGATGCTGGAACCCTGCTGAGAGCTTCCTCCCCTCCTTGCCTGTATTGCAGGTCTCTTCCAGAGAGCCATCATCCAGAGCGGCTCCGCGCTCTCCAGCTGGGCAGTGAACTACCAGCCTGTGAAGTACACCAGCATGCTGGCTGACAAGGTGGGCTGCAATGTGCTGGACACCGTGGACATGGTGGACTGCCTGCGGCAGAAGAGTGCCAAGGAGCTGGTAGAGCAGGACATCCAGCCAGCTCGCTACCACGTGGCCTTCGGGCCAGTCATTGACGGGGATGTGATCCCAGATGACCCAGAGATCCTGATGGAGCAGGGCGAGTTCCTCAACTATGATATCATGCTGGGGGTCAACCAGGGTGAAGGGCTGAAGTTTGTGGAGGGCGTGGTGGACCCCGAGGACGGCGTCTCAGGCAGTGACTTTGACTATTCAGTCTCCAACTTTGTAGACAACCTGTACGGCTACCCTGAGGGAAAGGACACCTTGAGGGAGACCATCAAGTTCATGTACACGGACTGGGCCGACCGGGACAACCCCGAGACACGTCGCAAGACTCTGGTGGCCCTCTTCACTGACCACCAGTGGGTAGAGCCATCCGTGGTGACAGCCGACCTGCACGCCCGCTACGGCTCCCCCACCTACTTCTACGCCTTCTACCACCACTGCCAGAGCCTGATGAAGCCTGCATGGTCCGACGCAGCCCACGGGGATGAGGTGCCTTACGTGTTTGGGATCCCCATGATTGGCCCCACAGACCTCTTTCCCTGCAACTTCTCCAAGAATGACGTCATGCTCAGCGCTGTAGTGATGACCTACTGGACCAACTTTGCCAAGACAGGGTGAGTGGGGATAGTGCCGTGCCCTGGGGGTCTGCACTCACTGCAGCTGTACTCCCTGGGGCTGTGATGTGGTGGGGGTTATCATGCCTGGTGTGGGACACTGAGTACCCTGTGCCCAGAGGCCCCCGTGTGCTGCACCTCCACTGGGGCCATGGTATCAACCACAAAGTGAGAAGCTTAGGTCATGGCCAACCCCTGGGACAGGACCCAGCCAAGCCAAGGGGTGGGGAGGCTTTTTGGCCCTAGTTATCATGGGTGAGACTTGACCCAGGGTTGGATGCTGCCTAGTCATTCAAGACCTTTTGCCAGCCCATCCTGTGCCACCACTGGCAAAAGTCCCCTCAGTTTCTGTCTCTGCATCCAGCTCTCCCTCTTTGCTTCTTTGGCTTTTCCCAATGCTAGTTCTGTTCTGCCTGTGTTTCACAGGGACCCCAACAAGCCTGTCCCCCAGGACACCAAGTTCATCCACACCAAGGCCAACCGGTTTGAGGAGGTGGCCTGGTCCAAGTACAATCCCCGTGACCAGCTGTATCTGCACATTGGGCTGAAGCCACGGGTACGCGACCACTACCGGGCCACCAAGGTGGCTTTCTGGAAGCACCTGGTTCCTCACCTGTACAACCTGCACGATATGTTCCACTACACCTCCACCACCACCAAAGTGCCACCACCCGACACCACGCAGAACTCCCACATCACCCGCCGGCCCAACAGCAAGATCTGGACCACCAAGCGCCCCGCCATCTCGCCCGCCTACAACAGCGAGAACGGCAAGGAGAAGTGGAGCCCAGAGCAAGAGGCGGGCACGCTGCTCGAGAGCCCCCGCGACTACTCCACCGAACTGAGCGTCACCATCGCCGTGGGCGCCTCCCTCCTCTTCCTCAACGTGCTGGCCTTCGCCGCCCTCTACTACCGCAAGGACAAGCGCCGGCAGGACACGCACCGGCAGCCCAGCCCGCAGCGCGGCGCCTCCAACGACATCGCCCACGCGCCTGATGAGGAGATGCCCTCCTTGCAGGTGAGCCAGGGGCACCACGAGTGCGAAGCCGTGCCATCCCACGACACGCTGCGCCTGGCCGCTCTGCCCGACTACACCCTCACCTTGCGCCGCTCTCCGGACGACATCCCGCTTATGACCCCAAACACCATCACCATGATCCCCAACTCGCTGGTGGGGCTGCAGACCCTGCACCCCTACAACACCTTCACCGCCGGCTTCAACAGCACGGGGCTTCCGCACTCACACTCCACCACCAGGGTATAGCTGCCCGCCGCCGGCGCACACGCATGCACGCACGCACACACACGCAGCAGACACTGGCAGAGGGACCGGCGGGGCCCACAGAGCCCCCGGACGGAGGGGCAGCGCCCACGGACGGTGCAGCTCCCAGCCCAGAGACCTGTGGGGTCCCAGAGCGGCCCCAGCGCTTTCTTTTGTTCCTATCTAACTTTTGAGAAGTGCTTTGACTCTCCTGGCCTCAGGGCCCCATGGGTTGCCCCCGGGACGCCAGCGGGGTGCAGGAGGGACACAGTGTAACCCTGCACAACCCACCCGTGCAGGTGGGCAGGGGTGCCCCACTGTCAATGGCCACGGGGCTTCCAGTGCCGTGGTTGTGCCTCCCAGTGGGGCGATCACATCCCCAGTGCTGAGCCCACCGAGCACCCTGGGACTGACAAGGAGCAGGGTCGGGCATCCCTCTCGGCCAGTGCCCAGACATCCCCAGGCATCTTGGCAGCCCTGGAAAAGGCTCCTTCACTGTGCTGAGAAGTGGCCCCAGGCCATGGTGCTATAGGCTGAGGGAATGGGCAGGGTCCAGGACCCGGGCCTTGTGCTGGATGCGGGCGCTGGGGCTGGTGCCGGGGCTCAGGGACCCTGGGAGCGGGGCCCTGGGCTGGAGACTTGGCACCTCTGCCCCTCTTTGCGCTGCAGAGAATCTCTTTTGTGTCAGTCATTTCTCTTTGCAGAGACGTTTTTTAAGCAGATCTTTAGTTCTTTACACACTAACGGAGTCGCCGCGTTTTGTCCTTTGTAAAGATTTTAAAACCAAGTGTTCTTGATATAAAATAAAAAGCCAGTTAGAAGCCAGCGTGTGCGCACGGTGCCGGCCCCCCATGGCGCCCGCCTGCCGTGGGTGGGCACCAGGCAGGGCAGTGCCTCCTGCACTGTGGGGCTGCGCTCTTTTGTATTTTTTGATATTCTCCCTCCTCTGTCACCCGTGCCCACGTATCTCAGCCAAAAAGCCTATCCAACGGCCTGCCTGCGAGCACCCCCGCCCCGGTCCCTCACTGCCACCACTGGCCAGTGCCACCCACCGCCCCGCGTGGGCATCACCTGCTCCGAGCACTGTCTGTTCACTCCCGTGAACCCAGGATAGCCCCTCATGCTCCCCACCCCGCCCTGCTCCCCCAGGAGCATCCCACATCCCTTCACCACTGCCCCAGGGCCATGCTGTGCCCTCCCTGCCCATGCTGTTGCCTGAAAGCAGAGCCAGTGGTTTGCAGCCTGCGGCAGGAGTGGGGTGACAGGAGCAGGGCGAGCTGCTCACCAACATCAACTCTGCCTCCTAGGTTGCTTCCACTGGGGCCTTTACCCCATTGTGGGGTGACCCCAGCTCTGGCATCCAGGACGTGCAGCTGGAACAGACACCTGGGTAGGGACTCTGGGGGTGATGCAGCCTGTGTGGGGCTGGGAGCGCCTGTGCTGGGGCTGGGGCATCTGCTGGGCTGTTGTGGCCACTGAGCCACACGTGGCTCTAGGCAAGTGGCTTTGGTGTGGTCGGGCATGGAGAAGGAGCTGCAGGGGATCCCACGTGGGGGTACCCCAGTCTCAGCCCCCCAAGGTGAGCACTAGCACCTGGGGCCTGGGGAGGCAGGAGAAAGGGACAGGTCCTTGTGGGGACACCATATTTTGTCCCTGTGCAAGACGGTCCGGCTGGCAGACGCTGCCCGTGCTGGCGGCCGTGACGCACCGGTGCCGGCTGGCCCTACTGCCTGGGGCCAGCGCATCGATGGCCCTGCTGGCCCTACTGCCCGGGGCCAGCAAAACATCCGCCCTGCACCCCGCCCCGGCCCCCACCCCCGCGCAGGGCTGAGGGTGAGGATGCTCGTTGGAGAATGTATTTATACCCTGTCACCCGCGCAGAGTAACAAATTCCAAATAAAACAGAAGTGATATTTTTAATAGCAGTGTGTCTCGCCTCTTCTTGGAGCATGCAGGGCCTGGGAACTACCGGGCTGGGTGAGGTGCCTTATGCTGGTCCTCATGTCCCTGGCACCCACCCCACAGAAGCAGCAGGAGGACCCTGGTATCACCCCACCAAGTCGGGTGCTGGAACCCCAGTGCAGCACACATGCAAGCTTCACCATACCATCCAGGACTGTCAACACCAAGTGCCACAGTGGGGAGGTGTCCCCACATCCCCCCAGTGCTGCTGCCCCCAACACTGGGACCCCATGTGGGAATGCATCTGTCCCACTCCAAACTTCAAACTCCTTCCCCAGCCTTTCCCAGCTGAGCTCCCCTCCCCCTACTTGCCAAACAGAAAAGCTGCTGGTTTCATTTCTTTTTAATGTAATTTCAACTGGAGTTGCCATGGAAACCAGGAACGGAGTGGGGGGGCCGAATTGCCTCCAGGCAGCGTGCAGACACTGCAGCCAGGGCCGAGGCCCCGAGCCAGGGGAGCCGGGGCAGGCAGGGGGACAGGCTGTGCAGGAAGCTGAGTGTGGGGCTCTGCCCTTCTGTCCCGGGGGACGTTTGCAGCTCCAGTGCCACGGGCACATGTCGTCCTGTTCAGCACCGTGTTCCAGACTCTGTGCTGGACCCCCCTAAAAGCCCTGGTGCTGCCCATTGTGGCATCCCACAGGGTGCCTACTGCCTTCTTGAAGGGGTGATGCCTTTCTGCCACAGATTAGGGGCTTGCCCTGCCCTTCTGTCCCCTCTCCTCATCCTTGCACAGCCCCAGCTGCATGCTGCCACATGTGCCAGCCTGGCCAACCCAGCTAGGACCCCAAGGCAAGCTGGTGACGGACAACCCACTGCTATCATGCTACTGCCTTTGCAAAACTCCTGAGGCTGCCATCTGTCCAGGGTGTCCTTGACCATCAACAGCTTTTCTTTGGAGACCTTGCAAAGTTCAAGGGACACTGAATCCCAGAGGGTATGAACAGTTAACATCTGCGTGACAACTGTGGGACATCCTCTGCCTCAGGGGACATGTTTAGGGCTGTTGGCAAGGAGAACCATAAGGGAACTCAACTGCAAAGGTGTCCCTGGCATCGGAGGGAGTGAGTGACCTGTGGCTGGCCTCTGGCTGCTCGAGGATTCACAGCCAGCAGGAGAGCAGGGATGCTGCTCTTCACAGAAGCATCACTGGGATAGTGCCCTGATCCTGTTCCCCACACCTCTGATGCACCCAGGACACAGGAGAGCAGACTCACAGGCAGGCAGGACAAGCTGTTAAGTCTTACTCTGCAACCCCCTCTGCCCTGTGTAGCAGCAACACAAAGGATTTCTGTGCTCACCCACTGCCAGTGACCTTCCTGGCAGTTGACTCAGACCAGAGGGTTTTGTCTTTCTGAGAACAGCAGCCTGGATCCAGGGATGCCTGTGCTGCTGCCAGTCCAAGCCTGGAAGCCCAGCAGCCCCTGCACTGCAGTGGCCATCCAGTGACGAGGCTGAGCCATTCACAGGGCCAGCCCTGCCTGGAACAGAATGGCCGGTGAAAGGGGACTCCGGAAGCCTCCTCCGCAGTCCTCCTGACAGTGGAGATGTTTCAGTGATGGTTCAAGCTTGATTTCGTCCATCGTACCGATACAGACTGGTGGGCTGTGAGTTCTCTGACCCTAGCAGGGTGCCAGCAGCTGCGTCACCCCAGCCACGCCATCCGCATGCTGGCTCAGTCCTGCCCATCTCATCAGCTTGTCTGCGTTAGACGTGCCCACGTCTTTGACCTCTTCGCTGCAACTTCACACACCGATTAACTTCACAATTAGCGTCATTAACAAAGAGCCCGTTTCTGTCCCACGTGGTCGCGGGCGGGGCACTTTTCTGAGTACTGGAGGCAGCGCCGGCCGCTGCTGTTCAGCACAGCCTGTCCTTGACCGATGGCTTTTGCAGTTTAACCTAAGCCAACAGGCGAAGGGGCTGCCCGCGCTCCCGCCCACCCCTGGGGCCTCTGCTCCTCCCAACCAACTCCCTGCCAGGACAGCGGGCGGGCACCGTGCTGGACAGCAGCGGGCCGTGTTCCTCCTCCTCTTTCCTGTTGGTTTTTTAATCCATTTTTACTATTCTTTCGATGTGTTCCCACGCTGCGCCCCGGCGGTGCTGCCGCGGGCAGGTGCGGCCCCGGCCCGGGCCCGCAGCGCCACCTGGTGCCACGGCCGGGGACCACCCCC